>APFE031639938.1:2103-22616 GCA_000404065.3 Pinus taeda | reverse complement strand
AACCATCGGATCACTACATATCGTGACCGTCGGATTGTAAGTTACAAATGTACATAGTAAAGAAACACACTTTACCTAACTCTATACTAGACCAAGTTATACTTAACTATTCCTATGTGTCGGAATATCCTAACATATTTCCTCCAAGTTTCACTTTTTCCTAGATTTGTGGCATGCACGTCATGAGCCTCAAAATTATTTGTCCAGCGCTTCAAATCTCACTTCACGTCGATCTTGGAGCTCTAACATCCCACAATACATCTAGAAGTCTTCGACACATCCAGCTTAGCTATTTCTAGGTAAGCCTTCTTAACTTGTCATTTGTAGCATTTTTGTCACTTTTCATGTTTTAGCTTGTGTGAGTACTGTCTGCCTGATTTTTGTGAACGCTTGTTGTCATTTGCATGCATATTAGCTTATACTCGCACCATTTCAGTTTTCATTAGCATGTCACTATTGTCACATGCATGATATTGTTTTTCATGAACAGTCATCGATTCGATGAGTTGCTTCACACACATGCATGTTGTTCCATTTTATGAATCTTGTATTCATTGTTTGCATGCATAATCATTCACTCTTGCTTACACTAAGTATCGCCATGCATTCACATCCCCATTTTCTTTTAGTTGCCCGTCGGCACGTCTAGGCAACCTTAGTCCAGAATCTGCCTCACCAAGACAACATTGCACAATCCTGAGAGAGAAGGCTCCGCCTTCCTCCCAGAAAATACACATTTATGCCTAGTGACTTTCCTCCACTCTTGCATTACAAAATTCTGAGGGGCAGTGATTGCTGGCCCAAAAAATTGCGCAATGTAGTCACTGGGCCTAAAACCCCTGCTAGATGAGACTGTTCATTAAACAATCCCAGCAGCCAGCAAGCCAGTCTCGATTGCGCATTGCACAATTCCAAATATCAACTAGCCTCCTAATAGTCTAGACTTCCTTCTTTGTAGTTCCAATAGCCAGTCTCTTTGCCTACCAATAAAAATTGTGCAATCCTTGCCAATCAATACCCATGTATGTTGCATGTCTTTGCTCAAGTTTGCTTTAGTTTTAGCTGATAGATTTATTTCCATGCATGTCGTCATCTCTCAAGATCTAGCAGGTTTTCGTCTGCCTCTCAGCAGTTTAGGATCAATGGCCTCCAAGAGAGAATGATCAAAGGACACTGACGGAAGCGCAAATTGAGCAATAGTTGAGTGAGTGTCTGCAAGTTTGATGATCTATGAAGACACCAAGTTGATTGTATAAAAGGACATTAAGCTAAAATGACAGGAGGTCAATGATGCATTTGCGGGAAATTTGGGGAAGACCTTGAAGATATCCAAGTCTATGTGAACATCCACAAGTCCTGCTTGTACTGGATTGCATGCAGGGATATCGTGTTCCCATGCATAGAAATGATACATTGGATCAACTCGCACACTGACCTCGAGACGATGATATTGAGTAGTGTCAGTGGGATGGAGATTGCTACCTTCAAGGTGTTATCACTCAGGTTGTTCCCTGCTTCCTATAGGGAATACGGCCAAGGTAACCACTAACCAGTCTTTTAGTTACAAGTCCTAGCCTACCTGCAACCAGAGAGGGCTCTCTCTTTATAATTTAGCATTGTTTTGGGGGTGATTTTAGGCTAGTTATGGTGCACTGATTTTGTTTTAAATTTGGTTGGGTGGTGAATTCAAACAGAGCTGGTGTACAGATTACAGAACAGTCTGAACCATTGGGCAATGGAGTTCATGATGGTGTACTGCTGAAGCATTTCTTTGAGGGAAGGGTATTGCTGCAAAGCCAGATAGGCATTTGTGGAACAATTCTTCAAATTTGGGTGATGAAAGCATGAGATCAGTGAGTGAAAGGCAGTCAAGAATCTTCCACTATGCTGATTGAGAAAGAAAGTGAGAATATTGTTTAAGAGCAGTTGAGAATTCCTAAATAGTATTCATAGTGAGAGAATCAGTTTAATTATGAGCAATTAAGAATTCATATCCATGGCTAATTATGAAGAAAACATATTTAGAAACAGAGATTGAGCAGAGGGTGTATTTAGGCAAGTCCTAAAGCTATTCTTTTTCCCTGTTGCTAAGATCATGAAACACATGTGAATTTTTTTCATACACAGAAAGACAAAACATAGTTTAGAGTAACTTATTGTTCCATTAAATGACACAGGAATTCTGCAGCATAGCATAGTCCTTCATTTCCACCTTCAGGCAGTACAGAGACCAGGAACTTCACCAGAAATTTATATTAGCAAAAAGTCTGAGATGTACAATGCAGCTCTTCAGAGAGAGATTCGCCAAAACCGACCCCCAATGCGTTCTATGGGGGGTATATATACAAAATAGGAGATAAAATATCTAGATGCTGAGTCATTTGTATAATAAATTACATCACGAACTTTGTCAAAGAAGTAAATGAAAGATATAACTACAGCAGTTAATATTGGTGTGCTAGTTGTCTTTTGTCAGACAGGCTTTGACTTTTTGGATCAACAAAGTCGGCTGTAGCTGCGTCTTTAATATGGATTTGCTGGGCATGCTATCTTAGTGCTTTGCTGAGTCACTGCCTTGATGCTTTCTGTAGTGCCTGTGTGTTTGATTCTTTGCTGACCTGTACTATAACTGAAATCTGAAGCTGACAAAAGGAAGAATATACCAAAATCACCTAGGCAATACCTCCAACATTGATTGCCACCATTCAGCTGGAGGTAACTGATGTCTTCTTATCTTTATGAGTGTTTCATCTGCTTCAGTATATCTATAGAAATTTGGAGGCACTTCAAACATATGATTAATCTCATGCTCAATAAAAAATAGTTTCTCCAATTTATCATATAGAGATTGCCCAGAGGGAGGTCCTGCTTCTTCTGTGGAGCTTATAGATGTTGTAATCTGATTTTCAACATAATTGTTGATTCTGGTGGTATATTGTTCACAGGACAATAGTTTTCCAGAACCGGTCACTAGGTTGGGCAATCCTCTACTTTGCAATGTTGTTATTTTTGTCCTGAAGTCATTTATTTTTGCCTGCATCTCCTGACATTTCCTTTCCAGAGTCTGTATGAAATTTCTCAAGGTCAGCACCTTCTTTGCTGTCAGGATAGTCTCTGTTCGACTATGGATATCCAGTGCTGCCAATTCTTCCTTAGTGTGAGTGTTCAGTAAATGGATCATCTTGTTGGCCTACTCAGGCATGATCCCTAATGCTGCTCTGGCCTTCTTAATTTCAAATTGAGCTATGCCTATTAATTCAATTTGCTCATGTATGGCCTATATTGATTGCCATTGGTCATTGATTGATTGACCAATTTTGGCCCACAAAATCTTTTTAATCTCAGCCAGGGTTTTGTCTAGAAATAGCTCTTTTTCTAAGGCTTTTACTCTGGTCTCTAGGGCTTTTATTTCCATCTGCTTCTCGGCCACTGTCATTTTGGATTTGTCATGGATGGCTTCTAGCTTGGCCAACCTTTCTTTGGCCTCTTTTATTTCTATCACCAGAATTTCAAGCTCCTTTACAGCTTTCATTAGGTCCTCCATACTCATGCTAGATTCTGGTGCTGCTATTGTTGCTGCTGTAGCATCTGTAGTTGATGTAGCCGTTGTAGGTGCTGGAATGGCAGGAGGGGCTGCTGCTATTTGTGTAGGAGGAGCTGGGCCAAGAGTTGTAGATGTTTAAGGTGGTTGGGAGGTTGACTCCCCCTGTTTATCTTGCAAGGCTTTCTCCAATTCTGCCTCCATCTGTAGTATTCTTTGATTCATCTTTAGAAGCAAATCCATGGTGTCATCAACCTCTTTTTCCTGTACAAGTTCTGTAGTTTAAGGGTGAATGGTTGTAGGCAGCTTTGTCTGCTTTCTGAGTGCAGCAATATCATCTTCCTTCTTCTTCATAAGGGCCTTGATACCCTTTGGATCTTTAGGATTGTGTCCTAGATCAACAATTATGTCCTCCAAAGTTTTTATGCGGCTGTCCTTGGCAGTGGAGGACATCCTTTCCAGATCTAATTGAGTATTTGTGTTTTTCAATGATTGTTTTAACTGATGGGCCAGCATGGCCTTGTCTGCAAGTGTGGCATAGACCATTTCCCCTGTTTTCTTATGCAGTTCAATTTGATCCATGGAATGTATGTCCTTGGAGAGGACTTCCATGTTTGTCTTTATGTAGTCTGCAGATGATTTGGGGTGTGGAACTTTAGGCTTGAAATGAGTAAAAATCATCTTGTCCTCCTTGATATCATAAGTTGCCATCAATTTTTGTTGCTTGGAGGGTGTTGTTTTCAAGAATTGATCATAAAGTTGTATTCTCAATAATTCATTTTGTGCCTTGATTTCCATGAAAGTTCCTTTAATACCAACTGGCTGCTTGACTTGCTGCCTGGAAGAAGACACCTCTGTACTATGCTGCATACCTTGTTCCTGCTAGAATGAACTGGTAGCAGTCTGCTGGCTGGACTCTCTCTCTCTGTTCTGGCTCTCTACCATTTCTTCACTGATTTCTTCTTCAGCCTGAGGATCAATTCTTTGCCTCTTGGCTTCTGGTTGTTGTGCTGACCCACTTGGAGGTGTGGGCTCCTATCTATCCCGTTTCTTACCTCTCTCCTCATTAAGAGGAGTTTGCAAGACTGGAATTTGTGATGTTTGAGTTTGTTGTGGAGGGGCTTGCCCTTGACTCTGATCTTTGGAAGTGGTGGGCTATTCTGTCTCTATTTCCTGCTGTGCATCCATCACTTCTTTTCCCTTTGTTGTAGCTGTTGTTGTTGTAGATACTTGCTGGGCAGTCTGTGCAGCTACAGTCGTGGAGGTGCCTTCCCCAACTTGGAGTGGCAGCTTGAATGTCACCTAGTGAAAAGAATCCAAGTCAAGAGTTTTTTCTAGATCTTTGACATTTTGCTCCATTATCTCTTCTTGAGTGAATTCTTCAATTAATGTGCCTGGCACCCACTCATCTTTGTTGGCATACTGTTCAATTTGTGGAATTTGACAATGGTTATAGGCTAATAGCCTATATTTGACTCTTTTAGAACTGATAAAGCCATCAGGGTCATAAGGGACCCACCAGAAACTCCTTTTCAGTTTAAGCTGTTGCCCCAGTATTTGATCAGCATCTTGCCAACATTCTTTCTTGTTCATGATAAAGGGGCCTAGATGGTCTTTGAATTTCAGGCTAGCTTTCTTCTTGGCACTATGGAAATGAGTAAGATCTGAGTTAATGAGTTTCCTATAGTATTCCAAGGCAAACAATCTCATGGGAACATTTCTTGGGAGCCTATAGGGACAGAGCTCACAACCATAAATCCTAATGACTGTGTGATTTTGGTATAGATACCAATCACCTATTTTGTAATTCTTAGACAACTGCAATATTTTCTGCATGTCATATGAAAACCTAGGAGGAGGAGTTATTTTCAAGAGACATGAGACTGGATAAACAAACTGGTCAATGAACTCACAGTAAGAATATGGAGAGTTCTGGACTTGATGAAAAACTAATGACCAAAAGATAACAGACCTCCTCTCACCCTGTGAATCCAGCTTCTTGATGGGGCATTGGAAGCAATCTGACTGATAGTACATGAACAAATGATAGATATATGATGAATATTTTAACACTGCCTCCCTGTCCAGCTTCAGCAACTGGTCATGCATTTTATTGGCAATGAACTTGGCATAGTTGTACTTGACAGTAGGGGGCTTTCCAAGGCTATATGCAGACAAAAGGACCAACATTGTTTCATCAATATGCTCACTTGTTTTGAAACCTAGCACAGAGGATATCATGTCTACAAGCAGCTTGCCTACCTCATTGAAATTGACATATAGGAAAGGAGGTGGCCCTGTAGGTTAGCGGTCTGCTCTCATGAATGTTTTAGCAATTCTGGCAATCTCAGTGCTGGAGAGTTTGGGGCCTTCATCTAGCAGGTATTTCATGGAGAAAGGGATGAACAGTTGGGTCTGTTTGAAATTCAACATCTGATTGATGGAATCAGGAGTAATATGAAAGAGTATGCTCCCAGATGGAGACTTGACAGTTCTCAGGCTTGGATCATAATTTTCAGCACAGAGGTGAATTATCTCAGGGAAAATGTTTACAGAAGGCAAGAAATAGATGGGCAAGTTTGACTCCCAAATGCCATACATGTCACTATTGTTTAAGTAACTATTTCTCAGCTGGCAGAAGGTCTGCAAGTGGTTTCTGTCTCCCAGCAAATCCTGAATTAGATAATCCCTGTCAGCTAAAGGTATCTTTTCAAGCTCCTTGTTAGGTGCATTGACGGGAACAACATTTAGAGCTGCTCGAGCGGCCATGTGGAAATCTTTTCTGTGCTAATATTTGAAACCAGGATTCAGTACAACTATTGCAAGATGCAAATTGAATTTGTATTTGGCAGTGGCTTTAGCTGTTTGCAATGTGTGTCAAAAGAGAAATCACAGAGTCTCAACAATCCTTTTCCCTGGTTGATAAACTCGTGGGGCAACTGTAGGACAAATAAAACTGTCTTTGAGCTGAGTAGGAGGACATTTGCAAAGAGAAATATGGTGAAATGGTTAGTGAACAACGGTGTGAACAACGGTGTGAACCTCGGTCGACAGCACGGGCTCTTAAAAACAATTTTTCAAGTAACTTTTGCCAACAGACATGGGTTTACTGAGCTTAGTGCGAAGAGGGGACTAACCAGGAAATTCAGACAACACTTAGGTGCATAATTGGCTTAGTGTGGGAGCTTGCAGAATTTTATGCAAGTAAAAAAAGGACAAAATGGTGAAAACAGGGGGCAAAGAGGTTGACTGTGGGCAAATACCTAGTTTTCACGGCGCCGAGGGTGTTGAGCTGGTACAATGGCGAGAAATTTAGTCGAATTTGCAGGCGGCAACAGCTTGGACGGCTAGATTCCAGGTTGGTCAGAAAATTGACGTGAATGGCATGCATAGCGCTCCCAAAATAACCAATGAAAATGACATAAAACGGTCTATTTGCGTTGTTTTATGCAAATTTGGGACTTTTTGGTGCTTTTGGCGTTTTTTGGCGATGACGTCATCAGCGGGTCTCAGGTACAGCAGGATGACGTGGACCTCTGACGTGGATGGTGAGATGGCACAGGACATGGCGGCATGGCACAGATGTGGGCGGATTAGGTGGCAATGGCACGGCGGCAAGGCGCGGATGCGGCGATGACGTCACAGATGATGTGGTGCTGACATCAAGGGGCGGAGGGCGGTATCTAGTTTCCTCCCCGCACCACCTTTCGGCATAAGCGGTATCGGGGGAGGGGCCTTCGGAAGGTGACGCGTGGCCGGGGTACGGCGGTGAAACCGCCCATCCTTGGATCCGGGGGCCGACCATCGGACAACTGGCGGGGGTTACGAGGTGGCGGAAGATTAACTGTGGAGCCCGCCGGGTTTGTAAAATAATAATAAAATGAAAAATATAAGTGGGGGGTGGGTTTTGAACTTTGGTTTAGTGATGGTTTTGTGAATGCGCCCATTTTATATTTATTTCATTAAACATAAAAATGGGTACATTAGCGGGAAAAGGGAGAAATGAGGTTTTTTGAGCGGGCAATGCTATGGACTTTAATTTCAACCAAAATTTAATTAATTCCATAGTGTTTGAAAGGGGGGAGGGTTAATATTAGTCCCAAATGGACTAAATATTTCCCTAGACTGAGTTATATAGCTATATTGCTATGGGGTGGGGTATTAAATAGTTTTTTGGGATTTTATATAGTTTTTTGTAGAACTATGGAAGGGGAGCAATGTTAAGGAGCTAAATAATAAAATTAGCTGTTTATATGACTTTGTGAGGTGAAAATGCAGGGGAAAATGCTAAGCTTATGAAATGAAACTTAGACACAGAAGAGGAATGGAATTCAGAAAGATGATTTTTTCAAAAGAAATGTGGCTTCTTTTCCTTTAGTCAACTGAGAATTTGACTCGGGACTGGTACTGGAATGAAATGAAACAAGACTATTGGGCAGATCCCAAGGTCTTTGGGGAGTGTTAGTAAATGATCTTTGGGGGAAAAGGGAAATTAGTCATGCTTCCATTGTTATGTCATCAAACCTTTGCCATGGTGTGAATGCCATGAATGAGATGAGTCCTTCTTGACAAGCCAAATAATGATCACACACTTGCTTCTGCAACCTCAAACTACTTACCTAGCCTAACAATCCTAACATTTTTTCTTCCTTGAGTTGGGTGCACTTAGATTAGCAAACCCTGATTGTCCTCTTTTTGCTTTTGACTATCCTCCTATCTAAATGTACCCTTATCTCTTCCAAGGACCCAGATTAAGCAGTTGGGCTCCTTCATTTCTCTATCTAGCTAGTCATCTACCAAGCTTGAGCTGTTTGGACAGGAATCATTCTCTATTCTACAACAAACAATTTAAACATGGCATGGTCTAGATTGAACTGTTGGGCCATCCATCAAGTATGATTAGTAGCAGTATTTGCACATTGTGATGCTACCAATAAGATAGTAGTGGCATTTTGAACTAGCCACTTTCCTGGTCTTTGATTTGGGGTTCATTTTCACTATTCTTTTCTGACCAATTGATTTTCTTGCCTTTTGATTATTCTTTAAGGCATACCCTCTTTTCATCTTTTAATTTTCCTAGTCTGCATACAAAATATGGAACCTTTGCAACATGCAATGATGAACATATTTAGCCCTTCCACTGTCAATCATGAAAAATGAAACCTATTGGTATAGGAACCTAACACAGGGCACAGGATTATGAATATATGTATCATATGTTGAAGCCTGTGATCACCATGGAGACATCCTTGAACATACCCAATAATAATGCCAACTCCAAAGATATCTTGAAGAACTAGGTGAAGGATCCAACCAAATTCAGGATGAAACCAAACCAGGTTTACAAGACAAAGATATTGTGGAAGGTGTATCAATACTTGGTCACCTTTGCATGTCACTTGTATGGCCAAGAGAGCACAGAAACCTTCCCACAGAGTTCGGTGACCGCATTGGACCAATTGGCCAATGAAGGCAAAGCATGCAACTAGTTTGACAGGTTGGCTCACAAGTTGAAGGAACATGTAACAAGAGCTTCACAACCACTCAAAACTTAGCAAGTAGAAATATACATGTATCCTTACCTCTTGGATGCAATCTGCACCCGCTAGGAGTTCCTGGCCTTGAAGTGGGCATGGAAATTGGCGAAGACCTCTGTGAACACTTATTGTAAAGTGTTGTTCAAATGGAGATTTTGAGCAGTTTTCACACAGTTGTCAGATCATTTTGTCACAACGATGTACAATAAGATATTTGAACATGATCCACATTTCATGTCGAAGGAAACAATGGAGGCAATGATAGATATAACAGATTGGTATAACTCATGATTGAACATATTCATATGGATGTACAACATGGAGAAGCCTCCACATGTTTTATCAAAGTTTTCCTTGGACAAGTTCGTCATGTAAGAAGTATCATACCACATCTTGGTAGAATTTTCAGTCAAGATACACCAGAAGAAGAAGGCACCTTGACCTGGTCTTCCATCATGGATCGGGTTATATGAGATATAGAATTTCAAGCATGTGGATGTTGAAGCAGAGGAGATCAAAAAATATCCTTTCGAGACCCAAAGCTACAACCCATATGACCTGCATTATTTTGTAAAAGACCACTACGCGAGAGTACAGTTTCAGTGGATCCATAGGGCATGTCATTGCGTAGAGAAAGACCCATGGAGATATTGTCACATCTTCTTGAGGCCCAATGAACTAGTTGACATCACTTTGGAATGGTTAGCGAAGCAGCGTGAAGCAACATCCAAGATAATAGCAGCAACAGAGGTAAACATACCAGTGCATGACAAAGGCAAGAGGAATATTGTTAATGGTGCGGAGGCAAAAAAAAGGTACAAGTTCCAATCAAACCCACTTGTGTAGAAAACAACTTTGGTAATAAAGGCAAAGAGGCAACAATGCGATAGGAGTAACGTACAAAGGCAAAGAGAAAAACAGATTATGGAGGAAACAGAGAGGGATTTGCATGAGTTGAAGGAGTAACTCCAGAAGGAACATGAGCTACACAGATAGGAGAAGGAAGCGCAACAAGAATAAGTATAGCATGGGGCACAACATGTATAGATAGATGAAACTATGCTCGTACAAGTAGTCGACTCATCCAAACAACTGGCATAGGTGAGTAGTCATAGGAGCAGGACTTTGCTCAAGAGATTGAACAAGCACTTGAGTAGATGGATACGGACATGAAGCAACATGAGTTAGAGAAAGAAATCGACCTCATGCCTCACCATCAAGAGGTCGACTAATCAACTTCACTAGATCTAGAAGCGGAACAAGTCCCAAGAAAACAAGGAGATGCTGAAATCCTTGGAGACAATCTGGAGGGAGAGATGCACAACATCTCATTCGATGAGCCCCAACATAGAGTTGTGAAATATCATAGAGTGTCAACTCTAGATGATCACACATCTCCTGCGTAGTTTGAGGAACGAGTGATCATGTCCGATGTGCATAAACATCCAGTAGCATTGGCCAATGCTATCAGAGCATATGCTAAAGCCACTAGCTCGAGTGTTCGCTTCTTGATAGCTGAGAATGAAAAAATGGCTAAGGAGTTACAAATGGCCAAGAAGGGAGGAGAACTGGTTACAACATTTGCCTGAGCAGAGTTGAAGACGGAAATACTGAATGAAGTATTGTCCCTTGACCCAATCATGCAAGCATTGTATTCCAAGTTTGGTACCGTGCATAAGGCAGTTGTCCATCTCAACGACTAGCAACGACGATGTACTAGGAGAGCATGTATTGTGTCAAACATGCATATTGTTGTTGATTACATGTAGAAATGGACAATGAGATACAAGGGATCCCCATTACACTTTCCTATGATGATGAAGCCCAGAGCGATCGAGCTAAAGGCACGCATATGGAGTTAGATCTAGAACTATGAAGATCTCCCGCAGCTCGTCACTAGTTTGCAGGCTTCCCATGCACGGGTATTTAGTAGTATGGATATTTTTGTGTGCGTACACACGATCCCATTTATTGGGACACTCACTGATCTAGGTGGATGTTGGTGGCCACCCACCTATGCCACTTGGACCCCTACAATTGTCTCTTTCAGTTTTTCAGTTTCCTTAATTGTAGCACAATTTACTACTTTTAGCAGTTTTTTTGGTCCTAAACTTTCGAAGCCGTTTTTAGGCCCTAAACGATATTTTTTGGAAATCTACTACTAGTGATTTCTTGTTTAAAATCGTCTTTTCCTTCGTAGTCCTCGAAGAGATCTTTCCAACGGGTTATCATGCATGCCAAATGGAGATAATATGACCAAGTCACAACCTTGGTGGCTACATGCTTTTGAACTACCTTACAATGAGGCACAAGGGCCCTTTTACTATTGAAAAATAAGAGCAAACCCTAAACAACCAAAACCATAACCTGAGGAGATGTAACACCAAGAGTTTATAGGCCCCATTGGGGTGAGTTGGACAACCAATTTCCTGGGGTCATGACTTGGTCATATTATCTCCATTTGACGTGCATGATAACCCATTGGAAAGATCTCTCTAAGGACTACGATGGAAAAGACGATTTTAGATAGAAAAGCGTGGTGGTAGATTTTCAAAAAAATGTCGTTTAGGGCCTCAAAATGGCTCTAGAAGTTTACGACCCGAAAAAACTGCTAAAAATAGTAAATTGTGCTACAATTAAGGAAACTAAAAAACTGAAAGAGACAGTTGTGGGGGTCCAAGTGGGATAGGTGGGTGGCCACCAACATCCACCTGGATCATTTCTTCCCCCTAAGGAAGAAATGGTCCCCATTGCTTGAGTTCCTCCATTTGTTGAACTTGGTCCCTACTGAGTTATTCTATAATCTCGGATGTGTCCAGAAATGGTGGGAAGCATGGTCGAGGGCGGTACACATTGAACACTTGGTGCAGGCGAAGGAATGGAGGAATGTTGTGCTCCAAAGCATTGCTTCCCACAGCCTTGGTAATGCTGTAAGGACCATGTCGGAGTAGTCTGAGCTTCTAATGGGCTCTTGTAAGGCATTCTTTCTACATATGTAACCAAACTTTGTTGCCCACCTGAAACTTGTGTGGTGCCCTTGAGGGTGAGGAGAAGTTTTTCATGTGTTCTTTCATGACCCTATCCCTCTACTGTTGCTGCTGCATGGAGGAACCCTTCGTGGGGGTCTTGGATGTGGCAATGATCTTACCCTTACTTTGGGAGCGAACCAGACAGAAAATGAATTTCCTAGTCTGGGAGACGATCTTGCTGCATTTCTTAGTAGAGATCAAAGAGGTGGCGGTAGGTGGAGCTACCTTTGGTATCTTGTATAATGAATTACCCAAAGTAATAGTAACATTGCTAGGCCTTGACTCATGCAAAACATGTCACCTCAAGTATGACTGGCCAAATAGTACATCACAAACATCGAGAGGTCCAACATCACACAATACCTCGTCTATGAATGCTTGGATGCTGTAGGGAAGGTGACATTGTTGGCAAACTTAGAGATCTCGTCCTTTGTGAATCCACCCGATACTGTATAGTTGTGGGTGTGGTGTAGTCGGTAGGCCCAACCGCTTCATGACCTCAATTGAAATGAGGTTCTTTTGGCTTCCACTATCGACAATGAATTGCAACGATGAACCCTTCACCCACATTTGTGAGTGGAAAAGATGCTCCCCCTCCTTTGGATATTCAGGCTCATTCTTTTGGATCTTCGCGGTGGAAACAATGGTGCTAGGCTCCGCGTCAATGATTTGCTTCCCTTCGCCATTCCCCTTCTCAGGTTCTGACTCAGGGTCGGAACATGCATCTGATTCGAAAGCCTTCAACTCGGCCACCAACAACTGCTTGGTTCGGCACTCACTTGTGTTATAAGTGGGGCTCTTATGGAACTCACACCACTTTTCTATGTACTTCTTCGACTTTGTGGTGTTGTTCTTTTCTTATGGCTTCGATGGGTTGTCTTGGGTCACCCTGCCTTGGCTTTGTCCTTTGGTCTTTGGATTCACAGATCTAAAGTCTCGCTTCTTCTATTTAAACTTATGCTCAATCTGGACAACGTATCGGTACGCCATGCTGAGCGAGGAGATGTTATAGAACTCCATCTCTTCCAGGATGTATCTGTGTAGGCAGCCGTTGTATTTGAGTACCAAATGTAACTTAGAATCCTTGATACCCAACTATGTGCGAAGGGTATGAAAAATGTTTGCGAATTTTGGCACATCTTGGTCCCTTCCTTGTCGCAGCATGGTCCACTTTATTTATTTGTCTTCATAGCTTTTGATAGGGTGGTACTGCTCTTTGATGGCATCCCGAAATGAATTCCAAGTGGGTGTGGCTGAAAATATTGAGCTCGTAATTTCATCCTTCTGCTTGCATTAGGTTTCCCACCAATCCTTGACGTGGAGGGGTACTTTGAGAAAAACGAAAATAATCTTTTCCCGACTGGCAAAATCATGAACAAAAAAATACCCATCTAACAAATTTAACCATTTATCTACAACATCTATGTCTATCTGACCATCGAATATGGGGATTTTGAAATTAACTTATACCTTAAACGGCATGGCATTTCCAAAGTAGTTGTTGGAAGCCGATATGTCACCCCTGGCTAGTCACTGAAGGATTTGAGCAAAGCTATCCATCATCGCATTCCTTTGCCGCTTGAGAGCTTCTTTGAGCAAGATTTTGATAGGATCTCCTACCCCCTTGTCTTTCTTTTCATCCACCATGGGAGGCCATCGGGATTTGTGAGGATGGCCTTGCAAAGGTTTGACCAGTTCAAGCACTAACTCCTTATATCCTAACCTCATTGGGGACATGCAAAGAAAAACAGAGAAAAAGCAGACCGCCCTAATACCATTGATCCAAATCTTGGGGGGAGGCCCCAAGATCTAAAAGATTGAAATGGATCTTGTGGGGGAGGCCCCCAAGATCTGAAGAATTGCAATGCTAGAAAGAAAATGACCGAACACACAGTAAATGAAACCACAAATATTTTTTTTATTAAAACCAATAATAACTATGAAGGCTACATTGTGGCGGATCATATGTCCTTTTACAAAATGTGACTTGTTACTTATAATATTTTTCAGTTACAATACCACAGGTCAATTCCATGGGTGAATAAGTACCATGGGTGGATTTCACAATACCATGGGTCAATTCCATGGGTGAATGAATACCATGGGTGGATGTCACAATACCATGGGTGAATGAATACCATGGGTGGATGTCACAATACCATGGGAAAATACCATCAGTGGATGTCACTTACAATACCATGGGTGGATAAATACCATGAGTGGATGCCACTTACAATACCATGGGTTGATGAATACCATGGATTGATGCCATTTTCCATTTGGATCATTCCTCCCTCCTTAAGAATCAATGGTCCCCATTGCGTGAAGTTCCCTCCTGCGAAGCCTTGTTGAGTATGAAGAGCCACTGAAGAGAAGGGTTTTATGTGGTTAACCCATAACCATGATGAATGAAGATTTGAGGATAGAGATACCCTATAATTCTTGTGACCAACTTTGATACTGACAATGTGTGGCCTAGAAAATGGACTTCGATGAAGGGTGGGTTTGTGGTGACCCATAACCATGATGAGAAAATACCTGAGGATAGAGATACCCTGTAATGCTTGTGACCAACTGTGATATTGACACTGTGCAGCCTAGAAAATGGACTTCAATGAAGTGTGGGTTTGTGGATGACCCATAACCATGAAAAATGAAGATCTGAGGATAGAGATACCTTGTAATGCTTGTGACCAACTATCATACTAACAATGTGTGGCCTAGCAAATGGACTTCGATGACAAGGATTTTGTGCAGCTGACCCATAACCATGATGTTGGTTGTTGATGAAGTAGTAGGTTCCTACATACCCTGGGGTGGGAGGGCACATCTCCAAATAACCCAAACCGAATGCTCCCATGTTGAAACTGATGAATGTGAAGCAAGTGCCTACTAAAGTGGGGTGGGAGGGCACATCTCCAATGGAAACCTGCTCTGAATGTTGATCCAAAATTAAAATGGATATAACTTGGTCAATATAACTCAAATTATTTATTATAACCTATTTTTGGAAGCAGAAAGACCATTTTTCATCTTCCCATGTGTTGGAAATCCTTATCTGGACACCGTCGAATCTGATTCGCGCTGCAATTTTTTTCCGCTGTCACAAAAGTTCTGAAAAAATAGTTGATTTTAAATGAGCGATATCTCCCACATCCGAACTCTGATTCGACCCATTTTGTTTTTGAAATTGGGTTATTTCTCAAGAGGATCTCAGATCTATAATCCTTTTTCTAAAATTCTGCATAAAATTTTCAAAAATTGATAGGAGAGTCGCCATCCACCAGTTGTCCTTAGAAAAAATTCTACAACGTAGCTGATTTTAAATCAACGATATCTCCCTCATCCAGACTCTGATTTGGCCGATATTTTTTTTGAATTTTGGCATTTTTCGCAAGAATCCAGATATGTTTTTATATTTTTTAATATTGTACCAAATGTTTTAGATCTGATATGCAATCTCACCGCCCAAAAAAAATTCCTGCAAAAGAAATGAAAAAAGAAAAATTCTTCCTTCTTGGCCCAAGAAAGTGCTCTGTGGGGGTCATAGTGCATGGTTGAAGTTTCTTGAATATTGTTCCAAAATTTGAAACTAAAATATGCATTAAACTCGCCTATGAAAAGACAAAGGCACATGTCTGACTGGAGCTTGACTTGTACTTTGACAAGTTGATGTGCATAGACACCGACACAGATTTGGTGATCAGTGCAAACACCATGCATCAGTATGTCACTAGTCTATCTTCACTCAATATAGTGATGCACATGTTATCAGACGAATTGTACAGAAGAGCTCGACAAGTGTACCCAGATGCTATGGAGGAAAGAGCTCGTTTCCAAAAAGATGTGACCTTAGAGTAACACCATCCTAGACTACCGAGCTTGGCATCAATTCACTACTGTTGACAACCGTGAAGATGTCAAAGAGTTGGTCTTCTCACAATTTTTTGAGTCATACTGATGTATTACATGGCTTGCTAAAGCCTATTTTGTCTCATAGGGGTACACGTGTAGATTGTATGTAATGTCTTGTCAAGTGGAAGTTCAAGTGTTGATAGTTGGATGTAATAATCATAGAGCAGATGGAGAGTCATGAGGGTAGATGAGCTGTCACAAAGGGGAATGTCAAGGGCCACCCACCCTTTGTTATATATAGTCCCTCATAACTCATTGTAATGGATTTTGGTCATCAAAGCTTCTAATAGGAGTGTCTTAGACTGAGCTTGGACAATATTGCAATGAGCCTTGGCTTCTCCACTATGCAGAGCTAGTATATCTCTTTGGAGGAGTAGGCAGCAATGACTATAACCTTTTTCTGTCATAAATAGTGGTTCGTCATGGTTGTATTGTATGAATGGAACTTACACTTCTTAATATAATAGAGCCAACACTTTTCATGCATATGTCGTATTTTATTTCAGCTATCTTATTTACTCTAAATGATATATGTATCCGTTTTCTTACGCATGCATATGTAGATATTTTCTAGATATGTATGTATGAATCTTACTTAAATGTGTTGTTGGTTTAACCATAACTTTGGATTGCTAGCTCACTTGCCTTCCATGTTGTGATGCATCTTTGCTCATGTTTTCCCTTCTAAACTTCATGCTTTCATAGGTTTCCAAGGGGCACACTCACCTCACCCTCTGTGTGTTAGAACTGCTCATGCACCTTCCTTGACTTGCTGCATATGTCACACCCTTCCTACCAACAAGGACATATTACTTTCCTATGTGCGAAACCGTGGTCAGGGCGACACTGTACGACCCACTGCTAGGACTCCTACACCAAACGGTCTGAGGTCTAGTTGAGACTTCTTATGGGGGAGATCCCCTAACATGTTGGCAGGTCCAACACCAACAACATACCCCCAAAGTTTTGTTTTGAATACCACCACTTCAATTCACGCTTTGATCTTGGTTAGTTCCCAATGTTCCATATGCACTCTCAGTATACCCTTTGTAAAAATTACATGTTTCAATACCTATATCATCATCAAACAGATTTCTTGGAAATCCTGATTGTCGCTTATTTTCTGTCGACATCAACAGTCACATTTTAGAATTAAAGAAGTACCTTTGTTGTTACCCTCATCTTAAGTTGACATTAGGTGGAACAATGGGAAACATTAATGCTGATTGATTTCATTGGCATTTGTGATGTTAAACATCGACACAATTATCACCTTAGAGGAATGTTGTACTTTGCAATAGTTGCAATTCTGTCATTTGGTTAGAGGCCCACACATTAGACTTGTACTCCCTTCTGCAGTACCCTTCACTTCATGCATGTGGGCATCCACAATTTCCTTTTATCAGATATGCCTTTGAGGGTCAAGCATTCATCTACTTCAACATATCACAAACGAACTTCTAAGGCATATTTTGGAAGGACATTTCATATGTACTTGTAATGTGATAGTCAAAGTCATGGTCATGAGCATTAGACATGTCTACCTAGTATAGACACTTTTTGTATAAAATTATATATTAGCATGGATTTATTTTACCTATTCAAAATGATTCCCTTGTTCCTTTCCTCACAAGACACTCTCTCTTAAGAAGTCAATAGGACTCATCATCGTGCACGCCAAAACATATGTATTTAACCTGTATATTTGCTTGTAACCTTACACATCAAGGGAAAACTATTATGATGGAAAAATCATACATCAAATTCTACACATCAAGATATGCTGAATTTTAGAAAAGAGCATCTACAAATGTGCAAATTAGCATTGAAATCATAACGAAGAACAAAAAATCAATCATTCCTAAAGGTTTATTTAAAAAATCAAACAATGCAAGTGCACTAAAGAAATTTTGCATGGATACCCTCAACTCTTTCTTTGGTAGAAACATTTGAATCTGCCAAAGTGAAAATTTATCATCCTGTGGACCACAACACATTAGATGAGGTGATTTTGTATGATGGAACATGATTTCATAGCCCATTTATGAGCCATTCCAATATTGAATGGGAATTAAGGATTCCCCAAAGGACTCCTTTTGTCTCCCACATATCTTAATCTCATTAACAATATAAGGGTAACCATGCAATGATCTTGTTCCTATAAAATCAAATGAATTGGAGCCAATAAAAGGAAGAAGTTGGAGCAACATTATGCTTCCAAAATTTCTAGTGTGATCAACGTCATTTTGCATTTAGAGAATTGAATATTCGAGGGTTTGTTTCCACCTTGTTGAGAGAAAAGTGGCTTGCATTCGATCAAGGGAAGAAACGTTCCTTTTGGAGAGTTTGAGAGCACCATTTTTCATAAAAACGCCCTCAAGTATGTCTAAAATCAACTATAGTATCTTCCTACATCAACCAATAAATAGGATTTGTTTCCCATTGAATTAAGATTTATTTCTCCATTGCTTTCAATGTGTTTCATGTTTTGTATTTAATGTAGTTACATTCCATTTGTGTTTATGTTTTATTTCTAATAAATGTAATAATTGGCTCCTTTGTAGACGGAAACCAAGTTCAAATAAATACATGAATATGGTACCCCATTGCCACAAATCCACAAGCAATCTCATTACATGATCACTCTCATGTCTTCAACAACCAATAAGGGATCTCTTCTAGATCCACAACTTCCAAATAAACTAGTTAAGCATCAATGTTGATATTTACTTCCACTTGATCCGTTGAACATATAGTTTCTCAAGACCATCATCAATTCCTTTTTTTCAATACTTGAACTATTAGTCATTCTATGGACATTCTTCCATCTACCAAGATAAATAGGTTCCCACTATGGTACCCACCATTTATCTATTAAACAATCTAAATATCTAATATAACATAAGTACCAACCGTATTACTCATCATTTATCTACTAAACAATCTAAATATTGAATGTATCTAGAGTCAGTTTGACAGAATGACCTCTTTATCTAAATTTTAGAAATTCTTCATAATATATTTTTATAAACAAAAGATAAGAAGTGCTTTCATTAAAAATAATATATCCTTACCACCAAGAACATCTAAATCATCCTTTGACAATAAACGATTTGTTGCCAAACAAGAAAGCACAATTTCACCGAAAATTGGCATGGCTAATAACAATATTGTACCAATAGATATAACAATTATCTAAAACTTAAATATAGAAGATGGCATGTGGCACAATAATATTCAAATTTGTGTCAACACAGAAAGAAAATATGTCCATGACATCAACATCACGAGGAGTCATGAATTTCTAAGAATTTATGGTTTTGGTATACATTATGCATAGTGTGTTGCTGATTATCATAAAATTTTCTTCGTAATTGATGCACTCTAACATTAGTGGCTCTAATGCTACCTACATCATGAGCAGCGAAATTCCTAGGTTTCTTTAATTGTAGTAGTACTACTGGGGAATTTACGTCGCGAATTGAATCAGGCGTAGTTACATTGGATGACATCAACAAAGTTGAAGCAACACTAGAGATGCCAATAGACATTGCAACAAAAATTTCAAATCCTTAATCATTTGGCCGATGCTTTGAACAACGAATCATTTGAAAAAAATTTGTGGAGCTTGTGGTTCCACGTACTCTGCAGCAATGACAATTGTCTTACGACAACCTCTCATATCAATGCTGATTGATCAAATTCATGGTAGTTATTCCTTCTATAATACCCCATCTTTAATTTTTTTGGGGTGACTCCTCCAAAAATACCCAACCCTAATCACTCCATTGATAAAAAAAAACATAAACCCATTACACACACATACTCCTAGGCTCTAGGTATTTCACCTAGAGCTATTACCAATTTAAAAATATTTTCACACACAAAGTATTGTTTTAATTATTCAATCACATATAAATACATCAAATATTAGCTATCAATTAGTTGAAAAAATATTCCAATTAAATATTAAAATAAGAGTTAATTTAATAAAATTAAATTTATCAAATCCAACTAACTAACAATCAAACACTTCACATAATAATTACATTTTATGATGCAATATCATTCAATATGCAAAAAACAAGAAGGAATTAAGTCCAACATAAATTACAGTGGTTTTAGCTATGCTAACTATTTTCTAGGTGGAGAAATAGAAGCTAATGTGTTGTTAATATAACATGTAATTACAATTTACAAAAAAGTGTTACAAATGATACACAATCTTGTATTAGAAGGTCAATTTGTAGATCATTTATATCATTGGCTATGCCAACTCTTTTTTGAGTGGAGAAATAGAAGTTAATGTGTTGTTAATAGAACATGTAATTACAATCTACAAAAAAGTGTTACAAATGTCACACAATTTTGTATTAGAAAATCAATTATATATATATAGATAAATAATACTTTATCATGGTAAAGAAAATATTGCTTCATAATGTAAACATTAACCCTTATTAACCATTAATATAACCATATAAAATAGAG
>APFE031639933.1:87723-133974 GCA_000404065.3 Pinus taeda | reverse complement strand
GGTCATCTCCTAATCCATCTCAAGTTCTTTATCACTCATCATGGTTTCTTTCTGATAATCAGTTTCCTGAGTCTGGTTACTTTCTACTTCTTTTTCCTTTTCCCCAGGATTTCCTTCCATTGCTTGATCTTCCTTTGTGATCTCTTCGTTTTCCTCAAGAACTTGGAACTTATTTTGACTAGCCTTTAACCCTTCCCATTGATGTTGCTTTGGTCCTCTCTTGCCACCTTTTCCTCGATTTACCACTTTTTGGTAGCTATCTGTTTCCTTCGTTGTGTTAGCCTTGTTGTTATTTACCACTTTACCGAGTGGATCCCGATAGTCCAATTGTCAAGACACATATAAATGGGGTAGAAATCCCAAATACTTTGATTGACTTAGGGGCTGCTATCAACATTATGAGTAGACAGACTATGGAACAACTTAAACTTCCTAATCTTATTTTTACACCTACTTTACTACAGCTTGCAAATAGATCAATAATCAAACTAGATGGTGTATTAGAAGACATTTCAGTCTCCTTAGATTCTTGTGAATATCCAGTAGATTTTATGATTTTGACTCCCAAGAGTAATCTAGGAGGGCATCCACTTATCTTAGGAAGACCTTTGCTAGCCACAGTTGATGCTTTCATTAGTTTTAGATCTGGGGACATGTATATTTCTGATGTTAGTTCGACAAAGAAATTCAATTTGTATCCTCCAGCAAAAGCAATTACAGAAGTAGGAAACAATGAATGGGTCGATGATGAGGACACTATACAACCTGTCTTTACCATTTCTGAGATTAGTGAGGATAGTCAAATTCTGAACACATTAGAAAATTTTGAGACATCTTAAGAATATGACCCCACACAATTTCAGTTAGATTCTGACATTGAGTATTTATCATCAAGACAAATGTCTCTTTACTCTATGGAAGAGTTTGGTAGTTCCGCCATTGATATTTTTCCAGGTAAAACATTGAATATCAACAAAAATTTGAAAAAGTCACAACAGAAGAACTAACCAAAATCTTGCAAAAACATTCTACTGCATTTGCATGGGAGTATACTGATATGAAAGTAGATCCCTAAGACTTGCATCCATCACATCTACATTGATGAAAATAGTAGACCAAATCAGGGACAACCTCAGAGAAGGATGAATCCAACCTTAGGGAGATAGTGAAAGAAGAGCTCCAAAAACTACTCAATGTAAACTTCATTTATCCAATTTCAGATAGCTGATGGGTTTCTCCTCTGGTTATAGTACCTAAAAAGAATGGTAAATGGAAGGTATGCATTGATTACAGGGAATTGAACAAAGCAAGTTTGAAGCATCACTTTCCTTTTCCTTTTATCAATAAGGTATTAGATACATTAGCAGGCAAAAAGTACTTTTCATTTTTGGATGGTTTTAGTGGCTATAATCAAATTCAGGTAGCACCTGAAGATCAAGATAAGACCACATTTACCTGTCCATGGGGGAATTTTGCCTATTGAGTGCTTCCTTTTGGACTATGTAATGCACCCGCAACATTCCAAAGAGCAGTACTAGGAATGTTTTCTGATCTAATCCATGATTGCATAGAGGTTTATATGGATGATTTTATAGTTTATCGTAATTTGTTTGAAGAAGTATTAGAGAATTTGGAAAAGGTATTTATAAGATGTAAAGAAACAAACCTTTCATTAAGCCATGAAAAATTCTTTATGATTTTTACTGAAGGTATTGTTTTGCGACATCACATTTCAGGGGATGGGATTAAAGTTGATAGATCGAAAGTTGAAGTCATCTCCAAGTTGCCTATTCCAAATTGTCAAAAAGATGTTAGAAGTTTTCTGGGATTTACTAGGTACTATAGAAGATTTATAGAGAACTTCACTAAAATAGCATCTCCACTCTTCAAATTGCTTACAAAAGACTGTTAATTCAAATGGGATCCTGATTTTCAATCAACATTTGAAACTTTGAAAACAAGAATATCTGAAGCAACCATCTTGAGAGGACCAAAGTGGAAACTTCATTTCCATATTTCTACATATGCTTAAGATACAACTCTAGGGGCTGCGTTGGGTCAAAAGGATTTAGTTCCTTATGCCATTTACTATACTAGTAAAAATTTAATTCCCACTGAGTTGAATTATACTGTGACTGAAAAAGAGTTCTTAGCTGTTGTTCATGCAATCAATAAGTTTAGACATTATATAACAGGCTATGAAACTTTTATCCATACTGATCATTCTGCGATTAGATATCTAATGAACAAACCTGTTACTAATGGAAGAGTTACAAGATGGCTCTTACTTTTACAAGAATTAAATATTACTGTGTTAGATAGACCAGGGAAACAAAATACAGTAGCTAATTTCTTGTCTAGGATTAAGAATACTAAAGAAGATTCTCCTGTAGAGGACAAGTTTCCTGATGAATATTTATTTGCAGTAACTACTAAGACTCCTTGGTATGCAGATATAGCTAACAATTTGGTTACAGGGAAATTGCATCCACATTTATTTCCTACTGAAAGAAGAAAAATTATTCAGGAGAGTTCAAAATATTCATGGATTTCTAATTAATTGTTCAAAACAGGGCCAGATCTTGTGATCAAAAGATGTGTTAGGGAAGATGAAATGCCTGATATTCTCAAAGCATGTCATGATGAACCATGCGGCAGACACTTTGCTTACAAAAGGACAACCTATAAAATCCTCTCTTTAGGATATCATTGGCCGTCCCTCTTCAAATATGCAAAACAATATGTCAAAAGGTCTGACAGCTGCCAAAGAGTAGGGAAACCTACCCTTTCAAATGAAATGTCATTGCAACCACAGGTACTCATCGAACCCTTTGAAAAATGGGCTTTAGATTTCATTGGACCTATTAATCCACCATCTAAGAAAAAGAAGTATATATTGGTTTTTATTTATTATGTTACTAAATGGGTGGAAGCCAAAGCGTTAGTTTCTGCTACTGAAAATTCAGTTGTTAATTTTCTTTATGAGGATATTTTTACTCGCTTTTTGTGTTCAAGAGAAATTGTGATAGATCAGGGAAGTCAATTTCACATCCACTTGGTGAGGAAAGCTGATGGAAGAATTATAAAATGAAGCATAGGAAGATCGCCTCTTTACATCCGCAACAAATTGGTCAAGTGGAGTTCTCAAACCAAAGTTCCTCGAAAGTATCATCACCAAAATTGTTCATCTACATAGAAGAGATTGGGCAGAAAGGCTTCCTGAAGCCTTGTGGGCCTACAGAACTACATGGAGAAATACAACAGGACATTTTCCCTATGAACTTGTTTATGGGAAAGAAGTCCTGCTCCCCATTGAGTTCCAAGTCAAAACTTTCAAGATGACAGTTCAATTGGGTATGGATCTATCAGAAGCCCAAAAGCATAGAATGGAGCAGTTGAATGAGCTAGATGAGATCAGACAAGAGGCAATTCTAAGAACTGATCTAGTTCAATATCAAAGAGATAAATGGCATGACAAATACATCAAAGAGAAGAAGTTTCAAGAAGGTGATTGGGCATTGCTATTTGATTCCAAATTTAAAGATTTTAAAGAAAAATTTCAGACTCAGGCTTGGGCCATATGAGATTGACAAGATCTTTAGCAATGGAGCGGTAAGAATTAAGACCATTGATGAATCCCAACTCCTCTTATTGTGAATGGTCACAGATTAAAGATCTATCATAAGCCACTCTCAAAAGAGGAATTTTTCAAAATATTTCAAGATAATTCTGCAATAAGACCGATGAAGAAGAATCCTTCTTCTCCACCAGCCTAGCCTTTGTTCTTTTCAGTTTCTAAAAAAAAAAAAATTAAAATTGTATAAGCTTGAAAACCAATCACTGATTGGCAATCTTATACAGAAAATGTAGGGTGAAAATCAGGAACACCTGACACCCTATATTTTCCAAAAACAATTCCCTCTCTCTCTCATTTCACAAGTTTTATGACACCCCACTCCATTTCATTCCACTTCATTCCACTCCACTTCATTTCATTTCACTCCATTTCATCTATTTCATTTCATTTCATTGCACCAATAAAATTTTTCTTTCATGACCATTTTCATTCAGTTAGTTATCATCTGTCCATCTCCATTCACCCAAAAAATTGTTGTGTCAGTTTCTGCAGCTGACACCAGTTTTCGCAGCCAGAAGCAGTTTCTGCAGCCACCACTCTGTTTTTCAAAAATTTACAGTCAGATGTTAGTTCAACAATCATGAAATCAAATGTAGGTATGAGGACATATTATGAAGACATGAGGCATTCAAAAGCATCAACGAGGAGCAAATGATTGAAGACTAATGAAAAATGGTAGGAATTCCAAGGTATGAGTAGAAATTTATTTCAAATGGCATTCAAGCACATTTTTACATAGTTATAAACCATAGATCCATTATATGCAATGATTGTGTTGATAACTCCATAACCGTTCCATGATCTCTATATGATTCCCCCACAATCCTTGCATTCATTTTTAAACGGCCTCATAATCAAGCCTCCGGTCTTCACTCGTGTTCGACTATACTTTGATATTCCACCTGTAATTATGGAACATGGTTGATTTGACTACAGCTTTTCTCAACCGCACAAAATCTGCAGCCGTTTCATAAACATGCTTTTTAAATACTGCCAGATGCACTTTAATCCCCCTACTATTCTATTGACCTCACGGCCGCATTTCCACCGTGCTCACATAAGCCTTCACCCCATTCTGTTCTCTGTTCCGCTTCATTCCGTTAACCTATTCTCTGATATCCGCTTACAGTCACTGGTCTCCTTCATAAACCCTGTTCATTTCCGCTAATTCAGTTGTCTTACCTCCACTAAACCCTCCTCATACAGACGAGTTTTAAAGAACAAAAGGAAGGATGGGTCGGTTGTTGAGGGCAGAACCAGAGGGACCCAAATTTATGGAAGGATACCCGCAAGTCAAAGACATATTGAAAAAGGCAAAATGGCTTCGGTTTATTCAAAAGTTTAAAGGCTAAAATAAGGAGGTAACAAAAGCTTTTGCGAGGTATTTTAATGATCTGGAGGTGGAAATTGGGGACCTCAAATTTACAGTGACTGAAGCATCCATAGCAGCTGCTACAGAACTCCCTCAAGAAGGTGAACACTGGTTCAAGAACAAGAGCATTGGCGAGAAAGCTGGGAGGGTCATCCTACATAATCTAGGTATGGATGTCACCATTTTCAAAAAGGGAATTCCTGTCCATGCTTTAAAAGAAGAGTGGGCCAATTTACTGTTGGTTATTCAAAAGTTTATCACCTGTGAGGGACGTTTTGGATCAATGTACGTGTATCATACGCGACTGTTGATGAATTTCCTAGACAACCAGACCCTCAATTTGCCATACTTTTTACTAAAAAGTTTGAAAAAGTTGTCTGTAACCGTCCAAAAGCATCTGGGGAACGTAGAACCACATTTGTATCACCATGGTCTCGTGAATATTTTGATAGAAAAACAATTAAAAGAGAAAAAGGACACCTAGGAGCAATTTTTAATTAGAAATTTCTTTGAAGAACCCTAAGAAACCCCTAAAGGCAGTACATCAAAAAGAAGTAGAAGAAAGAGAATAGGTGATAAAACTCAAAGCAACTCCTACTAACACAGTTGAAAGAACTAGTAGAGAAGAAAGACTGTCTAAAAGGAGGAAGGAAAAGACTGAGGGTAAAAGGCCAACAAAATCAAAAGAGAAAAGAAGCATTGAGGCTATGCATCAAACCCCTTCCTCAGAAGAAGACCACCAAGTATTATGTGAGAGACTAGTTCACCTTCAGGAACAGTCAGCTATGGCCAAAAAGAAAGGAAAAGAAAAATAGAAGGAACAAGACAATAGTCCACAACATGTAAGCAGAAGCACCAGGCTTAAAGGAAAGTGGAGGAAAGCACAAACAAAAGGACCCCATTTTATTGATTTGGGAGGAGGAACACCTGAACAAACTCCAGCTGGCCATAGTCCACCTCATTCTCAGCCAAACATTGAAACTAGTCCTCAAGATGTTGACATGAGTCCTTTTCGGCCAGATTTTGAAATCAATTCTCCTCCACAACATTTTGGGGACAGCCCAAGGAAAACGACACCCGAGATAGATCCAAAGCAGCAAGAGGTGTATGATTACATAGAATATTTAGAAAGAACACCCACGGGTCCCAGCACTTCATCCACTCGGCCTCACACAGTACAAGAAGCTCTAGTCCAATCGTTGAAACAAGAAGTCTTTGAGTTGGAGGTTTTAAATAGACATATTAAAAATGAGAATGAAGCATTAAAGGAGAAAAGCAGATTGGACAAGTTCATTCATGACAACACTATGTTAAATTTGGGATTGTGGCACAAAAAGAACAGGAAATTGAAGAAGAAATGCAAGAAGATAAGTAGAGCACTGATTAATCTCAAATTCAGATGCTTGATGAAGAAGCCCAGGATGTTAGCAGCACCAATAAAGAGGAGAAGAGGACTGGATGTACTGGCAAAGGTATCAGAGCATATGAATTGAAGGAGGGTGATCAAAATTTTGGTTTCATGGGGATATGCAACACCTTCACAGTGGGGGTATGTTGAGTCCCGAACTTGCATCTTTCCTATACACCTTTCTAGACTTTTTCCATTTACCTGGACCTCCTAAGTCATCAACATCATTGCATATTAATCATAAAAGAGCATTTAAAGTGGTTTTTAACTATGTTTTGTATCTGCTGTTTGAATTAGATTTTTGCTCATTGAGCTGCGGAATCTTGTCACTTTCCGCAGCTGCTTCAACTTTCCACAGCCATTTTTTTAAAGTCTATATTGCAGGGGTCTTCGGGCAAATCAAGCCACTTGGGCAAGTTGGAAATGACATGGATATGGACCGAGTCCTATTGGCTCAGTCGAATTCACCAAAGAAGGCCGTGGTCAAAGGTAGTCAAGCGGTGGTCAACCTAAGAGTCCTACGATGACAGAACTACGTTTTTCACCACGTGAAGACTTGCATGGCCATTCCTAAATCTCAGGGGACATATCAACACCTGTGGACTGCTCCATAAGCCAAATCCAATAGCCACCCTCCAAATATTTAATCTTCACAGCAGCCATAATGCTATATTCCTGGACGTGGTTGTTCACGTGTCTCTTATTAGCGCAGATTGTAGGAAAGTAGTTATGTCATCCTTTGTTATAAATAATGCATTCTCATACGCATAGTAGTTAGCTTTTGTAATGTAATTTTGATTGTTAACGAGCCCACTGTGTCGTGACTTTATTTCTATGTTATGACTGCATTTTGAATACATGAGAAGACTCTGTTTATAAGCTCAATTCGTGGTTGATAGTTGACTGCCCGAGGTTGTACAGAGGGCCCCTATACACACCGAGGTTTTGTTTATTGCTGTATAGTTTCATGCTTTATTTCTTTACGTTCCTTATGCCATAATCATTCACGTGTATATATTGCATTGCTTATGGTATTCACGTTTTATTTCTGTCAATAATTTTACATGCTTTTATAATGCTGTTAACTAATCAGTGTCTTCGTTTCAGATTACAGTAGGTAGCTTGGGCATTTGCATATAGTTTTAAAATGACTAATGACATGGAAACAGTCTTATCTTTCTGTTGATTTTTTTTTTTTAGTTTTTAACTCCAGCACTGTTTTGTTCATTTTCAGTTACCTCTAAAAGCCATAGCGAGACTAATGGTGAGGGATTGAAGTATGAGTGTGTAGTTTGATATTAGTTTATTTTTCTACAAGTTAGTTATTGAATTTCTCATGTCATTTTCAGTTACCTTCGAAAGCCATAGCGAGACTAATGGTGAGGGATTGAAGTATGAGTGTGTAGTTTGATATTAGTTTATTTTTCTGCAAGTTAGTTATTGAATTTCTCAAGTCATTTTCAGTTACCTCTGAAAGCCAAGTGAGACTAATGGTGAGGGATTGAAGTATGAGTGTGTAATTCGATATTAGTTTATTTTCTTACAAATTAGATATTAGATTGCTCAAGTTGTTTATGATTACCTCCGAAAGCCATAGCGAGACTAATGGCGAGGGGTCAGAGTATTAATTGATGTAATTTGATTTTAGCTTTACTTTTCTTGCAATTTTTGGATTTATTTGAGTACATTTTCTTTTGTATTTAGACAGTACCAGGGATAATGGTTCCATGATCAATAGTTCACTGTTTGTTTGATTAGAATAGTGGCACATTTTCATTTTCTTTTAGGAATTAATTTCATCATTGCATGTTGTAAAACCTTTTTGAAAGTTTGAAGTTTTGGAAATCAATATAAAGGACATCATTGCCTTGAACATTTATATCCATACTTGTCTTTTAGAATTTCCATATCGCATTAGGAAATCAACGAAGATAAAAACCCCCAAAACATAAAAATAAAAAACGACAAAAGTAAGAAATAGGTTATCTTGCACATATAGTGCGTCGCACTTCATCAACTTACGAATCTCGGATTGACAATTAAATGCAGCAATTTAGGACACTCTAAATTGACCAAACACTAACCCTTGGGGCTTATTAGCTGGTAATTAATTTCATATTTTTAATTTAAAATTAATTAAGTAATAACTGTTAATTTAATTTAGGATTAGATTTTTAATTAAAATTTCCTATTTTTGGCCCAAGCAACATTTTTTCCAGAATTCTGGAACATATGACACAAATTTGGAAGCTCGTAAGTTGAGTTTTACTTAGCTAAATGATGTCTGGGATAGCTCATTAGATAGAGAAAATCATTAAAAATATTTATGAAGTGGTTGCATGACCAAATTCATTCATTAAATGAGTTTAAAATTTATCATAAAATCAAGCTCCGAATTTGTAAACAAAATTAATTTTCTAAGTTTAATTTTTTGCATTTCATTTGCCCATTGCCTCTACTGAGTGTTGATACATTCGACTATATTCTCTTTGACCAATAAGATCTTTATAAGGATCAATGGAAAGCTCAGATTTATTTTTATTTATTTATTTAAATTAAAATTTGATTGGAGATGTTTGTTTTCCATATTTGGTATTTTTAATTTGCATTTGCATTTTAATTTAATTTTGATTGGTTTTTGGAAAGATGTTGGCTTAAGGGGGCCTGACCCAGGTTCATAGTTGTTCGTGCCAACCAACAAAACCCTAACTTCTGGCCCTTTTGACAACAACCTACATGGCACAGGCTGTAGTCTCACCCAAATTAGTATTGGGGGATGCTAGAACCAGGTTTCTGCATCTAGAGACAATGTGATAAGTGGTCTTAGCTCTTGGGCTCAGATCTGCCTTCGCACAGATCGATATCCTTCTATGGCCTGATACTGTAACTCTAGGAAAATGGCTTCTAGACCTTTGCGATGGTCTGTGATCAATATTCATAGACCCTAAAGAGGCAAACTATCCACTTTCTCACACTAATTAATAACCCCAGATCTGCCTTCGTGCAAATCTACACAATTAATCTAAAATCATAACAGAATTATCCCTTAACTTCCCGGAACCAGATAATTACTTAAGTCATGCATAAATATGATAGATTTAGTAGATTCATGCAAGATTTACACATTATTTCATAGAAACACATTATTAAGTGACATAACATAACATAAACATAATTCAGAATAATACTCAGATGTAAGATATTTTTCCAAAATCTGTCTTTATTTAGTTCCGACGTTCAATTTATAGACTTCTCTGCCCCGTGTGCTCAGCTGCAGTGGTCTGCGCACTCAGTTGTCGACTTTCCAAGGCCTCTTGCACACTCAGCTGCAAGAGCCTTCCTCTTTTGCCTAAGTATAGGAAAGCAAGGCTTTCCTACCTTAGCACTTGCCCAAAACAACCATCTTCATTCCTAGTTACTAACTACTTCCTCTAGACATGTTATGACTCAACTATATATAAATCATTCCAATACAATACCATGGTTCACAGACCATGGGTGAGTCTCAAAATTGACCTATTACTTACCCAAACAAAGAGCTAAAAACCCATTTGACTCCTATCTAGCTGTGCGCTCTACATCCACATTTCACGAAGACTTTACATTATTTATAAAACTTTTACAAAATTGTGTTAAACTAACCCCATAATTGACCCTAGGGACCCTATCCCAATAGGTTCCCAACACAAATATGCTAACTCACCCTTGAATCACTCAGATGGCACCTCGATCTTGTTGTGGAGACCACCTAGCTCGACCTATAATGCTGCAATGTCAACAACGCTTTGCACCGTGGCCTGTTGCACTTCCTCGACCAACTTCTTCATTGTCCGGCCTTCCACTACTAGGTGCATTGTTCTTCGTGTCTGCTGCAGTACCTTTAAATTTTCTTGAAGTGATAAAGTAAGATGGTAGGCTTCCTCTATCCATGGCTATAATCTGACCTTCAGAAGGGCCTCTTCTCTCTGAACACCAAAATAGGCGCTATCACCATCTTTTCTTTCAAGACATCCAAACTGCACTGACAATCTTCATCCCAAAAGAATATCACATATTTCTTTAATAATTTCTGCATCAGCACGGTTATCTGAGCATATGCCTTGATAACATCTGATAATACCCAATGTGCTTCAATGTCGTACACAATTGTTTCACATTCCTAGGAGCTTCCAAATTTACAACTACAATGATCTTCGCAGGGTCCACCATCAATCCTTGCTTACATACAACATGGCTGAGCAAAATTCCAAAGGGCACAAAGAATATGCATTTCTTCAAGTTTAGCATGATCTGATACCTTCGACATGTATCCAGCATAAGGTGAAGACTCGCAACATGGTGCTTCATTAATCCAAACAAGGTCCAATCGTCGAAATGCACCTCCAAGAATTTATGAACAAACTCTTTGAACGTTGAGATCACAACTCGGGAAAAGATTGCAAGTGCATTCTTCAATATGAATGGCATAACTGTATATTGAAAGAAACCTCACTCAATCGCGAAGGTTGTTTTTCTTCGATCTTCCGGTGTGATCTTTATTTGATGATATCCCGAAAGCCCATCAGTGAATGAATGTGCCTCCTGTCCGCCTACATTATTTAATACTTCGTCAGTAAACGACGTTGGAAATGGATCATGCACGCATGCATCATTCCACTTTCACAGATCTACACATATACAGATGTTGCCTTTCTACTTCTTTTCTTGGACCACCATTGGGCTTACCCAATCTGATTCCTCGACTGACTCAATAATATCGACATCCAACATCTTATCCAGTCCTTGGTGCACCTTATCTTTATATTTTGGATTCAATCAATAAGGCCTCTGCTTAACAGGCTTCACATCCAACCTCAATGTGATCTTCATAACACCTAAATCTCCGATGATCTCTTTCAAATATGAAAATATCATTGGGAATAAATCCCGGTACTCGTGCAGTAGCTCAACTACCTTATTAACCGTATCTTCGTCCCAATAGTCTCCGATCTTCACGAACTTAGGCTCTTCTTTAGAGCCAATGTTTACATTTCGAGTTTTCAAAGGTTTTGATACATTCAGGTTTGCCACCTTCGATCTTTTGACTTCGCACTGTCCTTCTGTTTCTGGAATGGTAATATTCCGCAGATCATCTTCTTCTTCTTGAGCAGTTACATTATAAGATTCCAGTGCATGACACACTTGCGTACTCCAATCTGGCTGAGCCCATTTGACTGGTTCCTTTGGTGTTCTGAATATAGATGATTTTATCTCTTGGAGTGCTTCATCAATGCTCTCAAACCTGTCCTCAAAGATGAAGGTTAATAGAAAACTTTCCCTTAAAATTTCCCATTCATTCGTTCCATGGTGAATCTCAGTCTCTAGATACCAGTTCATTGGAATTGTATCTAAGGTATGACAGAAAATGTGTAATCATTTTGGTTGCAGTTCGTTTCCTCAGGCATTAGTCCATCATGCCAAATGATCACGCAGATCATCCTTCCCACTATATTTTTTTGTCACTCTAGTATTAGCATACCCAAATCTTAACTTCATCATTCTTTTGTATTCTTTCCATCCAACAAATTTTTCCTTGTTCGTACCCCAACAACGGGTAGGTGTAGCGTGCAACACTAATTCTAGCATCTGGAAGCAATTTTATTCTAGTACTTCCCTTTCAAATTCATCCAAAACCAGCTCCACATCAGTCAAACCATCATAATGTGGATGATTTCTTACCTTAGTCGAGACACAGTGCAGTGACTTGGTCATCATATTGGAACGGAGCGTAGATACTTCACGCAACCGATTCTGCTAGTGTTCAATCTCTTCATTGGAATATGATGTCCAGGAGCTATCCCTGTCCCATGCAATTCGTCCATCAGCTATAGGATTGATCCAATATTCATTTCACGTTTGTTATCTTGTATATCTAGTCTAGGTCATTGTCACTTTCTACATAGTTGCGCACAGGTTTAGCATAATGTGCTCCTTCTGCAGGGTCTAGGGGCACTACAACCCTAAACAACTTATTATCAAATGTCATCTTCCAGTTCTTCAAGTTGATTACACCATTCATATCAATAGCCTAGTCAATTCCTTTTAACAAAGGGTATGGGTTACTACCATCCACTATTTCAAAGACCTCAAAGTGAGCTAATGTGCTCACATTGATCTAGGTCCGGGTGTGACAAAGGACCCTTCCAAGACCTTTTACTTTCACGATGTGTTAAATTGCATTTTTAATAGAACATAAATGAATACATGTGCATGTTGTAAAGAAGAGGAACATTTCAATCATCAACAACATAAAAACATAAGTCGTTGATAACGGAGTTCGTCCAGGAGGGACTACGTCTCCGGGCCCCAGTGCCAAGATGGTGTAGGGTACTGTCAATAGTGATAACGTACATAGAGGTGATGTCACTATCATACAAGGAAGATGCCCTCACGTGGAAATGGCTCCAAGAGATGTTCTACTATAGGAGCTCTCAATCAAAAGGACTCCTATCAGTATGACACAAACTCATGCATGATGAGCATCTTGCCAACATGGCATAAAAGGGATCTCAATGCAAACATGCATGACGACAACATGAGTATCCCATAAACATACAACAAAGGGATTTCAAAACATGACATGACGAATCATGACAACAAGTACATCACATAGACGATTCCGTGTCACATCAAGCAGGAATCATGAAAACAAGTAATAAACAAGATCCATCATCAACATCAAATTAGGTATCTATGTAGCACAATGCATGGCAAAACAAGTACATGAACACACTGCATATACCTCACAACCAGGGGCCATCTGAAGAAGTGGATGTCAAAATGTTGAAGCTATTTGTGCCATCGATCTCACAACATCAATCGCATGGAAATGGTTGCTCACAGATAATGCTGACACCTGCATTACACTTAGAAACGTGGTTGAAGAATAGAATGACAAAATGAGAAATATGAATTCACCATCAGATTTGTGGCGTTGAATAGTGCAAAATTGACTGTCCAATTTTTGAATTCTGAGAAAGTGAAACTCTCCGGCTCAAGGAATATTTTAGATTCCTCCTACATTCCTCAAAGATTCTGCTCCATGGGTGGATTGAAAATATGCAACTCAAAAGGTGAATCTACCCTCGCCATTGTGATCCCTACGGAAAACCGTGAAAAACGAATATAAACTTGACTATATTTCGACATGGAGAAAAATTACCTCCTTGGGAAAATTTCAAGGATCATGGTTCTGCACCTTGTTTTTGCAGCAATCATGATTCCACCTGCATACTGAAAAATGGCCAAAAAATGTAGAACTCTGATGGAGACATGAACAACACCATTGTGTTTGTGGCGTTAAGAAGTTCTGAAACCATATAAAATTTGTCAAATTTTGACAAAGTGAAATTTCGCCCCTCTTGCAAAATTCTGCCTCGAACTACGTGCACTGCCTTCCTCCTCCTGGGCGCACTGACAACCTACGATTAAACAAAACTTGGTTGGCATAATTTCCCAAGTTGGTGGTTGGTGGAGTTGGTTAAGAGGTCGGTTAATATGGAGGAGGTCGAGCAGTCAAACCTCGCCTCCTTTTTACATAACAAATTTCTTTATGGGAAGGGAGGTTGGGTTGGGCCCACCTTGGGTGGCCCGCCTAACTCGCCTGTCCCCTCTTGCACATTGTTCATTAGTGGCTGGAAGGTCGGGTCCGCGCCTGAAGGACCGACCCACCTTTGATGACAACAATCCTTTGTTTATAAATAAGGTTGGGTCCATGCCCCAATGGCCGGCCCACCCAACTACGTACATGGTGGTTCCATGGGATCTGTGGGAGGGGGTCGGGGTCATGGTCTGCCCCTCCACCATATTTAATAAAATGTGTCATTATTTGTGGAGGGGGTGACGGGGTTGGTGGCCGCCACCCCCTTTTTTTATATTTTTTTGTTTTAATAACAAACAATATGCATTTTTTTTTAAATTTGGATTTTTAAGTGGAAGGAGTCTTTTTAACGAGGACACGATTTTGCCTGGAATCTGGTCAGAGTTGGCTGGATTCCCTCCACTGGAAAAGTGAAAATTGTGTCCTCATTAAACCTACCCAGTCATCAAATGTCAACCCAACTTTGACTTCCTCTATCTCCTTCATCTGGACTTGGATTGACAAACCGTTCACATTGCCATGCTCAGGATGATGAGATCTACGCTCTGGTCCTAGTTTGAGCATAATCCAAATATTTTGATTTATGAGCTTTCCTGAGTCCTCTTTGTCTTGTGTCTGTCTCTAGAGCCACCTGGATCAATCCTCCCCACTAAGGAGCTTTTGGTTCTCCAAAAGCATGAAAAATAATCTACAAATTCTCTATACCTTGTCTACATCACAAGCATCTTGAAAGGCCTCGCTTCCATCTCCTTCACCTTTGTTCTTGGGAGCCTTAAGTGAAGAGCCGAAACTTGCTACTTTTGCAACCTGTAGTACATTGTTTTTGAAAATTACATGCTTGACTCAAATGACCAACTAAAAACCCAAGCATCCATACTTTCCATGAGTTTATAACACACACTCGGTGGTCAAGTTTACATCACATTGGACACAATACCCCAGCTACGAAAACAAGGCCTACATATCATTGTTGCTTCAACAAGTGATGGAAAACACATCATTACTACAACACATGATTTACAATAATAAGACCATACACTATTGTTTTTACAAGTGATGGGAACACGGCATCACTTTCACAGTTTATCATGTGACTCAAAATGAGATGAGAAATCATTGTTGCTAAATAAGTGATGGAAAACATGTCATCACTTTTACATTTTAAAATGCAACAAAGGATTTACATAAGCATGACCATGAGCTGCTAACATATTTAGAAAGCATTTTTCACTTATCAATGTGAATGGGTCACCTCCTTGTCATGCATTCGATGGTCGAACAACTGTTTCTCCTGGTTCATGCATTGACACTTTGTTTTTAAGGCGTTGTTCTGAGTGAAGCCTCCAACATGTGGCTCTTTGATGGCCATTTCTTTCGCAATGACTGCAATACATCTTCTTTCTCTAGATCTATTTAACCTATTGTTGAGAGGGACTTTCTTGCCTCATCCTTTTGTGTGCTGCCATTCTTTTCCAACACTTAGAAAATGTATGGTTATGTAATCCACAAAAGGTACATATTTTTTGATTCCATGTTTTACGTTCATCATTAACAACATGATCATAATCGAAATAAACATTCAAATATCACAAGTGGTTATACCTTTCCTTGCCATCTATGATGTCATTATGATGATGAGAGCTTGCCTCAACTCTCTCCCTGCAATGGGCACTGCCATGGGATGATGGGGATGTGTTCCCATCATTCTCTTTCGAGGACGATTTTGACGATGTCTTGGAAGAATTTGACACCTTCGAGCATTCTACTTCGGTGTATCTCAAGCCTACAAATTGAGGTCTCTACACAACCTCCAAAGGTTGAGTTATGCCTTGGTTATTAACACCAAGCTATTTTTCCTCCTCGTGCCTCGTCCTTGCAAGGAGCCTCATGTTTTTCCCAATAATTGGGATCTCCAAATCTCCAACAGAAATCATACTATGTGAAGATGAAACTGAAAGGAAATCAATATCTCTTACGTCCTCTGTCGATTTGGAAAGAACTGATGATTGATTCTTATCATCTGTTGTTGGTGGTTCACTAGCTGTCTCGGCGCATTCCCCAACTTCCTTTATGACATGCCCAAGTCTTGCCTAATAGGGTAATTCTTCTACTTTGATGGGGTTGACAATGTCTTGGCCATTAACGGCCAAGCCTTTTCCCTCATACCGCATGTTCTTCAATAGTTTGGAGCCAATTCCTGTGGTATGATTTTCAAAAACAACGAAATCATCATCAGGACACATACATGAATTCAGAGAACTACTTTTTACCTCACATGGGTCATGCTACAACTTTTCCAAGGCCTCGTCCTTAGATTGTAGTTGTTGTAGAAAACTATGTTTCTCCTCTTTCTTTTCATGTAGACGCATCTTCAATTCATCATTCTCAGTTTGAAGATTATGTTTGTTGTGATTCAGTTCTTCCGGGGCCTCTTCTGTCACTTGCAACTGAAGCTACAATTGCTACTTTTCCTATGTATATTTATGTAGAGTTTCATATATTATTTCCACTCTTTTGGAAATTTTGAGCATGGTCTCGTACACTGCTTTTTCATCGTCTGTCACTGCAAGTTCCATTTTTCACGCAGCAATTCACATCAATGCAAACACTACTCCAATACCACTTGATCCAAGTCCGGGTGTGACAAAGGACCCTTCCAAGACCTTTTACTTTCGTGATGTGTTAAATTACATATTTAAAAGAATATAAATGAATACATGTGAATGATGTAAAGAAGAGGAACATGTCAATCATCAGAAACATAAAAAAATAAGCCGTTGATAACAGAGTTCATCTAGGAGGGACTACATCTTCGGGCCCCGGTGTCAAAAAGGTGTAGGCTGTTGCATTAAGTGATTTCAATAGTGATGATGTACATAGAGGTGATGTCAATATCATACAAGGAAAATGACCTCACGCAAGAGTGGCTCCAAGAGATGTTCTGCTACAAGAACTCTAAGTGAAAAAGACTCCTATCAGTATGACACAAACTCATGCATGATGAGCACCCCGCCGACATGGCATAAAAGGGATCTCAATGCAAACATGCATGATGACAACATAAGTATCCCATCAACATACAACAAAGGGATCTCAAAACATAACATGAAGAATCATGACAACAAGTACATCATATAGACGATTCCGCGTCACATCAAGCATGAATCATGAAAACAAGTAATAAAAAAGATCCCTTATCAACATCAAATAAGGATCTGTGCAACACAATGCATGGAAAAATAAGAACATGAACAGACTGCATACACCTCACAACCAGGGGCCATTTGAAGAAGCGGCTGTCAAACTACTGAAGTTGTTCATGCCATTGATCTCACGGCATCAATCGCATGGAAATTGTTGCTCGCACATAATGCTGACACCTGCATTCCACTTAGAAAAGTGGCTGAATAATAAAATGATAAAATGAGAAATCTGAACACACCATCAGATTTGTGGCATCACATAGTGCAAAATCGACTACCCAATTTTTGAATTCTGAGAAAGTAAAAATCTAGGGCTTAAGGAATCTTTTAGATTCCCCAAGATTCCTAAAAGATTTTGCTCCATGGGTGGACTTGAAATATGCAAATTAAAAGGTGAATCTACCCTCACCATTTTGATCCCTGCGAAAAACCGTAAAAAATGAATATAAACTTGACTATATTCCGATATGGAGAAAAATTGCCTCCTCGAGAAAATTTCAAGGATCATGGTTCTGCTCCCTGTTTCTGCAGCAGTCATGGTTCCACATGCATAGTGAAAAATAGCCAAAAAATCTTATGGAGACACGGACATCGCCATTGTGTTCATGGCGTTGAGAAGTTATGAAACCATATAAAATTTGTCAAATTTTGACAAAGTGAAATTTTGCCCCTCCTGCAAAATTCTTCCTAAAACTCTGTGCACTCCCTTCCTCCTCCTGGGCGCACTGACAACTTGCGGTTAAATAAAACTTGGCTGGAAGATTTTCCCAAGTGGGTGGTTGGCAGAGTTTGTTAAGAGGTCGGTTAATATGGAGGAGGTCGGGCGGTCAAACCCTGCCTTCTCCTTTTTACATAACAAATTTCTTTAGGGGAAGGGAGGTTGGGTTGGACCCGCCTTGGGTGGCCCACCTACCTCACCTTTCTCATCTTGCACGTTGTTCATTAGCGGCCAGAAGGTCAGGTCCGCACCCCAAGGGGCGGCCCACCTTTGATGACAATGGTCCTTTGTTTTTAAATAGGGTCGGGTCCATGCCCCAAGGGCCGGCCCACCCAATTATGTACATGGTGGTTCCGTGGGATCCGTGGGAGGGGCCGGTGGTCATCGCCTACCCCTCAACCATATTTAATAACATGTGCAGTTATGTGTGTTGGGGTTGGCTGGGTTGGTGGCCCCCACCCCCTTTTTTATATATATTTTTTATTTTAATAACGAACAATATGCATTTTTTTGAAATTTGGTTTTTAAGCAGTAGGAGTCTTTTTAACGAGGCCATGATTTTTCCCAGAATCTGGCTGGAGTTGGCGAGATTCCGTCTGATGGAAAAGTGAAAATTGTGTCATTAAACCTGCTGAGTCATCAAAAGTCAACCCAACTTTGACTGCCTCTATCTCCTTCCTATGGACTCGGATTGACGAACTGTTCACACCATTGTGATCAGGATGATGAGATCTACATTGTGTTTCTGGTTAGAGCATAATCCAAATACTTTGATTTTTGAGCTTTCTCGAGTCCTCTTTGTCCTGTGTGTGTTTCTAGAGCCACCTGGATCAATCCTCCCCACTGAGGAGCATTTTCTCCTCCAAAAGCATGAAAAATAATCTGCAACTTCTCTATACCTTGTCTGCATCACAAGTGCCCTGAAAGGCCTCGCTTCCATCTCCTTCACCTTTGTTCTTCGGAGCCTTAAGCGAAGAGCCGACACCTGCTACTTCTGGAACCTGTAGTACATTGTTTTTTCAAATTACATGCTTGACTCTAATGACCAACTAATGACCCAAGCATCCATACTTGCCACGAGTTTATAACACACACTCAGTTGTCAAGTTTACATCAAGTTGGATGCAATTCCCCAGCTACGAAAACAAGGCCAACATATCAATGTTGCTTCAACAAGTGATGGAAAACACATCATCACTGCAACACATGATTTACAATAATAAGGCCATACACTATTGTTTTGACAAGTGATGGAAACACGACATCACTTTCACAGTTTATCATGCAACTCAAAATGAGACCAGACATCATTGTTGCTGAACAAGTGATGGAAAACACGTCATCACTTTTACATTTTAAAATGCAACAAATGATTTACAAAAGCATGACCATGAGCTGCTAACATATCTAGAAACCATTATTCACTTATCAATATGAATGGGTCGCCTCCTTATGGCACATTCAATGGTCGTACAACTATTTCTCCTGGTTCATGCATCGACACTTTGTTTTTAAGGCACTGTTCTGGATGGAGCCTCCAACATGTGGCTCTTTGATGGCCATTTCTGTCGCAATGACTGCAATACATCTTCTCTCTCCATATTTGTTTAACCTGCTGTTGAGAGGGTCTTTCATGCCTCATCCTTTTGTGTGTTTCCATTCTTTTCCAACACTTAGAAAATGTATGGTTATGTAATCCACAAAAGGTACATGTTTTTCGATTCCATGTTTTACGTTCTATTAGCCTCCTATACCAATAGGTTTCATTTTTCATGATTGACTGGAGAAGTGCCAAATATGTTCATCCTTTTCATGCTGCAAAGGTTCCATATTTTGAATAATTTCACTATGTACAGGTGGTTGACTCTTGCCACAGTTGATGAATAGCCAGACAGTCTAATCCTGGCTAGATCATGCTTGAATTTACTTGTCTTAGAATAGAGAATAAAGGTCTGTACAAACAGCTCAAGTTTGGCAGACAAGTAGTTAGGTAGAGAAGCAAAGGGTTTCAACAGCTTAATCTGAGCCCTGGAAGAGATAAGGGTAGACTTAGATAGGAGGGCAGCTAAAAGAAAACAGAAGAATCAGGGTTTGCTAGTTCAAATGCACCCAATGAAAATGAAGAAAAAATGTTAGGTGTACTAGGATGGGTAGGCAGTTTTGATGTTGTAGAAGCAGGCTTATGGGAAATTTGATCCTATTGCAACAGGTTTCATTTCATAAATGTCATAAGGTGCTATGGCAAGGTGGTTACAAATTAAATGGAGCATGACTAATTTCCCTCCTCATTTTTCCAAAAAACACTTACTAACTGTTACACAGTATTTTGTCACCGTCCCTGATACCCCTTCTCCCATACATTGGAGGACTTATTCCAGGCCCTGTGAGAAGTGACATAAGCTGAAAACACCTGCATTGTATCCCCTTGAGTATGTACTTTATATGCCCTGAAGACACCTTCTGCAAAATACCCATAAAAATAGCCCTTTTTCCAGTGGCGTTGTTCCTCAGTGTATCACTCGTGCCAATGGGCGAAATACTTCAAAGAGGGTGCGCCAGCTGGCGCTCTGTCTCAGAGTCGCACTAGCGCCAACCCAGTTGGGTAAAGTTTTTAACAAACCAACTTGCGAAGCTTCTTCCCAACCTATTCATGAACTGATTCCAGTTTGAGTTAGTTCAGTTGGGCCTCGAATCTCCATAGAAGGGAAGTAGTTCTCCACCTCTCATGGAAGCTTCCTAATGATAAGGACAATCCCATGAATCTTGTGGATGATCCTATCTCCTTCTCCTCTCTCTATATAAGCTTTTCCTTTTGCCTTTGACAAGCTAGTTAGTAATTCTACTCTTCAAGCTCCAAATTCTAAGTCCCAAAGTCTGAGAATTGCTAAGCTCATGCTACAAGAGGCCTTGCTCATCCCCATAAGGCTATATCTTTAAGGAGGAGATCTTTGTCCAAGTATCCAAGGAGAGAGAGGCTTGTTCCCCATCCCCAACAAGCTTTTCAAGGCATGTGTTGATGATCACCTAGCCAAAGGATGATTTGACGTCAGAACTTGGTTGTATTCTTCTTTGTTTATCAATAATAATAGAAGACTATCATTATGGTTCCACTCTTATTGTCTTTATAATGATGTTTTGAGTTATATCCTTTTTGACTGATATATAGTTGCATTTCTTGGATTTTATGCTTGTATTTGTGTTGTTATTTGCATGTGCAGGTGTCCGTTCATGAGGATCGTGGGGATTGTGACTAGCTGAAGCGAAAGAATGGGAGCGACGACTCTTTTACAAATACTAGCATTGGATTCTAGGTAGGCCCTCATCATCGGCCTTTACTTTGCAATTAGGAACCTGCATGTTAGCATTGTTTGATTGTTGCTAGACCCCATTTAGGCTAGTGGGATCGCCTCTGTCCGCAGAGGGGATTTACCTACACAACAATTTGGCGACTCTGCTGGGGAGTTGGCTTTTTGCCTTGTTGTTTGTTTTGTCTTGTTGTTTGATTTGTAAACTTTAGACGGAGCCTGAAGTCTGGCCAGATAGCCTTCGAAACGCTATTGCTCTGCATTAGTGAAGTAGATCAATGCCACTTCAGTCCATCTCCGGTTTGGTTTACGAATTGAATGGCTTGGAACTTTCCTTGTTTCTTGGTTATTTCCTTGGATTCTCCTGCTCGATTAGCTTTCTGGGTCGAATGCCTGTGTTGTTTCTTGCCTTTTAGTGTACTTAGGTATTTTTGATTCGACCTTGGCTCTTTTGTTTTTATTTTTCCATAGCAAACTCAGCTGGCGCTAGTTTATAGCATGACAGTCGCGCCAATTGGCGCAAGTTGCACATTTACAACCCGCGCCAATTCCTGGAAGGTGCTTGTTGCAGCCTGACAGTCGCACCAGGCCTGGAAACGTTTGAAGTTTGCTTGGTTCTGAGCCTCCTGAGCTTGGTTTTTGTTCTGGGTACCCTTTTTCAACTACTTGAGTGTGTTGGAGTGTTGTTTGACTAGCTTTGATTGTTACCCTTTGGGTGTTTGCCTTTTTCCATCGATTTCACATTTTTAGCCCTAGGGCATCTAGTGGCTTTGTGTGTCGAGCCTTCCTCAGGTGTTTTTGATCTTCTATTGGTCCAGTCGACTATCTGATTACTCCCTTGCACTTGTTTGGTGGTTGTAAATTGTTTTATTGCGTTATTTGGGTGACTTGCTTCGTTTTCACTTGAATTCCGCTTTGTTTCACTTTGAGCCCAGATTACACGACTCATTGGTGTCTTTGGGACTTTTCTCGTTCTTTGGAAGTTTGCTTTGTGATTTAGGGATCTGAATGTGCTCGTATTGAGTGGAATTTGTTTGCTATCATTTCTAAAAGTTTGTTTAGTGCATTTTTCATCAACATAAAGAAAAAATCTCTTTTTCTTTGTATTCATTAATGAGAATTAGGGCTTTTCATTTTCAATTAGTGATTTATTGATCTTAAAGAAAAGTTTGATAATTTGCATTAGCTGCATTAGGGAAGCTCTTTTGTTGTTTTGTGATCATTTCATTTACATGAAAGCTCTTCAACTCTCTCGTAACTAGCATTCATCAAATGAAATGACATGTTTTGGCATATAGATTGCATTTAGGGAATTTTGAGAGATTACATACGGTAGGACTTGAAAACCGAAACCTAAAACAAGATCAACTTTAAAATAAACCGAATGAATCTAAAAACGCATTGGAACATAACGCTCACATTTTAGAGGTCTAGGCTAGAGACGTGCTCCGACGTCGTTAAACCTAGTCACTTTTGTTTCCACTCAAGGTTGGGTGATTCCTCCTTTTGTGACTCAACTGTGGTCTAGTACGGACTTGTGCTCCCACGTACCGTTGAGTATATGGGGAGACTCCACTAGGTTATCATCCTTAATCCATAGGAAGCCATGTCTACCACCTTACAGCCCGTAACGCACCGAACACAACATTCGGGAAGATTGACTGCCGTACGGAAAGTCCTTGGTTTTCATATGATTGCTAAGGTGTATATGCAGTTTTACGGATTTTCTGGTGAACCCCTTTCCTAGTTCTCCAGAGTAGTCACTTTTTGATCCTTTTAGGACTCCCTAAAAGAAAAGGCTCACCTGAGCATTTGTCACTTCGGGCTCACTAAACATTCTAAGGCGACTAGAGTCATCTTTTTGTCCTTTTCTCAACTCTTTAAAAATGAAAAGGTCAAGTTGTGTCGTGATGTCTTAAAATTTATTCAGCCACGTTCACACTTACCCTGTTAGATCTTGTTTGCGCTAGTTTGAGTAGGGTCTTTTCTCGTTAGCTTGTCTAGGATTTTTTGAATTTGATCATCCTAGTGGATTCATCGATCCCATCTCCCGTCCCTAGTGACCAAGGGTCTCCTTCTTCTGCCGCTCCTAAGACACCGGTTTGTGGTGACACTTTTCCTGTTATTCCAAGTGTCCAGCCGTTGAACTCTCGCGCTCCAGAAGACGATCTTCACGATCTATTTTGGAACCCTGTTTGGGAACCTTACGAAGATGATTTTCCCTCTACTCCTACTGGTGTTTCGATTCCGATGGCTTCCTCTGATATGGAGGACACATCTCCTGTAGCGAGTGAAACACCTGCTTTGTCAATTATCGAGACTCCTATCCCGACCACATCCCCGGTCGTATCTACGCCCTACACTGTGACCCCTCTCGGTGTTATAGTGCCCTTACACTATAGGGCTTTGAGGGATGCCATGGGCTCTAGGAACTCCTCTTCAGGTACCATGTGGGATCATAACATCATTCCCAGTACGGGATCTTTTGTGAACTTATGGAAACAATTCAAAAGTTACATGGAAACCTAAAGATTATTGTAAGTGACAGAGATCCCATTTTCACTGGAAATTTTTGGACAGATTAATTTTGTTGTCTATGTACTCAATTAATTCATATATCATATTATCATCCTTAATCTGATGGGAAAACTTAGTGAAAAAAGAATTGGAAGGATATATTCGTTGCTTTGTATATGATAAACAAACACAATGGGTCAAGTGGTTACCTTTGGTTGAATGGTACTATAATACTTCCTTCCATACTACTACAAAAATGACCCCATTTATGTCACTTTATGGATATCATCCACCATCTATCACATCATCTTTAAGTGAAAACTCTAAGGTTCAAGCAGTGGAGGATCACATCAAGCATCAAAAACAAGTTCTCCAAGCATTAAAGGATAACCTCACTTTGGCACAGAATAGAATGAAACAACAGGCATATACACATCACAACGAAAGAAGTTTTGATGTAGGCGACTGGGTATTTTTACAGCTACAACAATACAAACAAATGTTCATAAAACAAGCTAAGATGGATAATAAATTATCACCAAAGTATTATGGTCCTCACAAGGTGTTGCAAAAGACTGGTACTATGGCATACAAATTGGAGCTTCCTGCATCTTCTCGAGTGCACCTAGTTTTCCATGTTACATGCTTAAAGAAGGCTATAGATGACAAGCTCCCAGTTCAAACAATATTTCTAGAACTTGACGAGGAATGAAAAAACATATTGGAACCTAAAGCAGTCTCGGACATAAGAACTCGATAGCTACAAAATCGATCAATTTCAGAGTATCTCATTAAGTGGAAGAACTTACCCGCTGAACATTCCACATGGGAAGGTGAAAATTTATACAAAAGAATCCATCAAGTGTTGACGAAAACACCTTTATGAAGGAGAGTGGCATGCTAGGTCCCTATAATACTAGTGTATTTCCTCATTTTTATTATCAGTGTAGCCCACTTATTGTTATTTTTGTGCCCATGTAGTCTGCATATTGTTATTATTGTTCCTCATATAAGCCCACTATTGTTATTATTGTGCCCTTACATTATTATTTTTACGTCGAATTTGATTATATGGTGGCCCCTTAGACTCCTATATATAGAAAGGAGGTTTTTTCATTTCAATCACCCAAGAATTATTCATTTGTGTAATGTAAGGGAGGTTGCTCCCTCGAAGAGGCTAATTTAGAAGTCGTTGATCTATCTCTTATTCTATTTTTTGAGATGGTTGCATAACATATTTCTAACTCACAAGTTGATCTCCCGACTTGGTCTCATAGCAGTTCTAGGCTTGCCTTCATAACTTGCACAATCCTTAAGGGAAAACAGCCTTGATGATGGGAATTGCGCAGTTCTAACAGGAAGTCAGCCTTGAGCTCAGAAACTACACAGTCATGGAAGGAAGCCCAACACTAAGCCCAGAAACTTCACAATCCGTCACTAAGCTCAGAAACTGCGGAATGCACTAAGCCAGAAAGTTGTACAGTTCCCCATAACTGCACAGTCTTCCCTATAGTGTGCATGGAAAATTTCCCTCGAAAAAGAAAAAAATCAAAAGAGCATCCCTAAAAAATAGGGATCTATTTTTAGTATCCCAAAGGAGACATTTTTGTTATTTTTAGAAACTTATGCCAAGTGTCATTTTCTCCTTGATTTTAGGCATACATGCCATAAGCCCTAATTCACTAAAATATATTTAATTGACACTTCTAGATCTCATTTTCACATTTGATTTTGGAGCTCTAGCATTCCCGAGGAGATCATGGAACCTTCGTGTGTTCATCGTCGCTTTTTTGGGTGAGTTCTGCTTTTGTCATCTTTTACAGCTTTTTCTGTCACTTTTTGTCTTTTTTCTTATGTGAGTGGTCTTTTACTTATTTCTCTTCATAGTTGCTGATGTTTCAACTTGATTTAACTTGCAAAAGTGTTTTATTAAGTTTTCATTTTCCTTTCACAAGTGTCACATTGGTTTTCCTATTTTTACACTGATGGTCATCTTTGCGGTGACTCTCCTCACATAATTGATTTTCCTTCTATTAGATTAGTTGTTTCACTTGATCTACATTGATTTATTCACACTTAGTTAGTTTTTCACACAATCTCACATCATCATTCACTTATGCTTGTTTTTTACACTTCCATCAGGCAAATCTTCACTCTCCTTGGTTAGATATTTCCTTGCCCAATTGATCATTGTTCAATCTTAAGGCTACAACCATGAGCTTAGCCTCTGGAACTGCATAATGCATAATATATGCTGGCTCCAACTGCGCACTGTGCAGTTCCAGGAGTCGTCCTGTCACCTTGGCCACTGAGACTGTGTAATGCAAAGCCTCTCCCAGTCTCTGCCTAGGCTGGGACTATGCATTGCGTAGTCCCAAGCCTCAAGGTTCATCCTTGACTGTTGGGACTACGCAATGCACACATGGAAAATTTTAGGGGCTAATGTTCGCCCAGTGGGCTAATTTTCCATGATTTTTCAACAAAAAAGATTCTCCAATTTCCAATCTTTATAAAATATGATTCACCCAACTTTTAGAATATAAAATTATTTTACCTTAAAAATCGCCAACATTATATAGAGACTATATATAAAAGCATTATAAATTTAAATAATTTTACAAATATATCAATAAATTTTTTATATTTTTCATATTAGGGATTAATGAGATTCGCCAATGCTTTTAAGCTTCATGAAAATTTTCTATCCTTACAGTTTTCCTTGAATGCGCAGCTCCCACAGTCAACCAATCCCCCTTGTTGATAAAAATTACACAATCCTTCTCTCTAATTGCCTGGTTTACAATTTAATCATGCTTTGAAGGTATATTTATTAAAGCTAATGTTTTCTTTCCATGAGTCTCCTTTTTGTCCCATTGGTACCACACTTGTGAAGCACTTTTCTCAGTAGTCATTATTACCATGGCACCAAAGAGAGCTGCTTCAAAAGAGACCATTGAAAGCAGTACTAGGGAAGCAATTGAGAAAACGCCAGCAGACTTTCTAGTGTATGCAGACACTCAATTGTTTATAGAAAATAGGTCAACACTAACATGGCAGCAAGTTAATGAAGCTCTTTCAGCAAATATCCTTAGGCAGATTTAGAGGACTATTGGGTGTATCTCGGTATCTAACAGTCAGGACTACACAAGGTTTCATGTAGGTATCTGGACTTCCCATGTGCAGATGTCATCGGCAGGATTGTGTCACACATTGATGAGAAGACCATGACATTGAGCAGTGCCAGTGGAAAGAAGCTTTCTACCTTTCGGGTAGAAGATTATCAATGCATGTATCACTTTCCCAATCCAGTGAAGCTCATGGACTGATTTTTCTATGCCATCCAAAAGTATGTGAATACACATGACATTATCAAAGGCTGGGTGAAAAAGGCATTCAAGTTTCAACAGACACCCACCCATGTATATAGACAAGGTCCCTCAGGAAGGCCTACCATCTCTTAGTTATCTTAGCTTGAGGATCCATGGTTAGCAAAGCATGAAGACCTTTCTTGAAGGATGGGCAGGCTTATTGAACCAAGTTGTGAATAAGGGTAAGTTGTTCAACTAGTCAGATATGTTGGCTTGACAGTGGAGAGCCCATGTGGCACGGGGCAGAATTCCTCTCGATGGTGAGAAAGCAAGGTTCTATATGTCTACATATTTACTGGACACATATGTGCACAACAACAGTTCCTTGACATAAACTTGACATGGACACCACGAGAATCTTCCATGCATATCTATTATAAGTTACTTTCAAATTATAGTCATCGAGGAGTAACGACAGAGCTAACTGACCACTGCATCATCCCTCTTTATAAGATTATCTTTGAAGAAGATCCACCTTACATGCCACGAGGAGCAATGAAGGTGATAGAAGACATCGCATATTAGTATGCCTCACTAAATGGCACCTTCCTTAGAGTGTTCAACGAAGAGAAGCCTATGCATTTTTTACCTAGGTATGCCATCGACAGCCTTTTCGTGGAAGAAGTATCATATAATCTCGCCACAGGGACGTCAACATCTTTGCATAGGAAGAAGAAAGCACCATGGCCCACTCTTCCTTTGCAAATTGGATTATACAAGATAAAGAAATTAAAGGAATTGATATCGAGGGAAAGGAGATGGTAAAATTTGCATTCATTACACGGGACTTTAATCTGTATGATCCCTGTGGTATTTGTAAAAACTACTATGCAAGAATTTACTTTCTGTGGATTAATGGGGAATTCCATTTTCCAAAGGAGGATCCATGGAGGAATTTCTACGATTCCTCTAGACTTCGTGAGATGGTTAGTCTAGGAGGGACTTCACGGACTACTCCACAGGCAACATCAATTCTAGAAGAAATAGTAGCAGAAGGAAACAATCGTATGCAATACAAGGGAAAGAGGAAGATTGATGAGAATCTATAGGAAGAAAAAAGTTGCAAGATGAAAGCAAATTTTATTATCATGAAAGAAAATTTAGCAGTAGAAGAAAAGAGGAAGCAGAGGACACATAGAGTTGAGCGGAGGAAGTGTAGGTTTTAACCCCATGCATAAATTATCTACATATGAATTCTAAAAATGGAAAATAAACAATGGCGAGAACATAAAACATAAAACAAATATACATGGATATTTTCCCTTGGATCCCAAAATCAAGACTACCAGATTGATTTTTCATTACATTCCTTCCAATGTTACAATACATATATATGCATGTCGAAGAATCCATAAGCCCCAATCCATTAACCTTGGATTAGAACATAATTGTAGTTCCCTTGACCGGATCTACAAAATACCATGGACATAAAACCATCATGCCCAAAACCATGTACGAAATCCATGCACAAAACCATAGGTAGGTCCTCCCACCTAATATAGGGTCCCAAAAAAGTAATTCCTGGCATTTCCCTGGACCCCGTGGAGGGGGCTACCACCCCTCTGCATACCCCCTAATAGGGGGGGAAGCCACCCTCCCGTGACCCCTGTGCATCTTGGGAATCCATAGAAAGAATATAACACACCCAATAGGAAGAGAGAAAAGCAGAGGTTGCAGGAAGAAAAACTAAAGTTGCAGGAGACAGAGCAAAAACTCAAGGAAGAACAAGAGTTGAGGAGGAGGGAGCAAGAAGAGAAGTGGAAGCAGGAGGAAGAAGAAAGGAAAGGTGCAATGAAAGAAGAAACATGGTCGATACAGGTTGAAGAGCAGGAACAGAACCAACCAGTAGCTGAGCAGGGATGTGAACAGATGCAGGATTGAGAGCTTGCTCAGTAGATTGAGCACTTGATTGAATTAACATACATGGAGATGGAATGGGAGCCACAGAATTAATATGTTGATCTGATGCCGAGTGCACCATAGGTCATTGTTCAGTCTCCACCATCTCCAGCAGTAGAGCTAGCCCTGAGCAAGGAAGGGGATCTTGTTCCCCTTGATGATGATCTGGTAATGGATGCGTACAATATGTGATTTGATGATTTTCAGAAGAGGATTGTATAAGCATGGAGAAAGCATTCTCCAGATGATCACGCATCACCTGCATTCATTAGAGAAAGGGTGATAGTGGTGGACACCTGGAAGCATCCAAATGGCATTATTGAAGCCAACTTAGACTTTGCAGGATTAACGAGATCAAGGATTTAGTATTTGACAGTCGAGAATGAGGAATTGGCACAGAACTTGCATGATGCCAAGCAAGAGGTAAAACAACTTTGCGCAGCAACACAGAGTGCAGGGTCCGCACAAGTTTACTTGGAGGAGATGAGAGCATTAATACTTGCTAAAGTATCAAAACTTGGAGAAACCATGCGAAATATCTATGATGAGTTTGTGATCGTATATAAAGCAATTGTATGTTGCATGGTTTACAACAATAGAGAAAAGAGTTTGTTAAAACTCTTAAGAACATACAAGTTGTCATTACCTATCTTCAAGATTGGAAAATGTGATACAAAGGGACACCACTTGACGTAGTGAAGAAAGTGAAGCCATAGGTAGAGCTGGAGAAAGCAAGAGTTCAAATGTTGATTCATAACAACAAGCAAATCGCCTTATTTATTGGTAGAATTCAACCCTCATATGCAAAGTTGTTTAGTAGTTTGGATATCTTGGTGAAAACACACTAGATCCCATAAGTTAGTTCACTCACCAAAGCTAGACCCAGGAACCAAGTCCGGAAAGCAATCGAAGAGTATTTGGAGTAGCTAAGACAGATTTCTACCAAGGAAGATTTGGAGCTGAACAGAAAGAACATGCAGAATTACATTGGTGGACCTATCCAAATCATAACAATGTTGCTCATTCTTTAGAACAAACTTGAAACTAGTTCCAAGACATTGTACCCGGATGCCATGGAGGCTATAGTCCGCTTCCAGCCAAACAACATCACACAATTTAGGGACATCATCAAAAAGTACCGAGATTGACACCAATATGTGACTGAGAAGTAGAAAATGTAAGTTGTTGAGCTAGATTTCTCCCAAACTCAAGAATCATAGTGTTTTGTCTTATTAGGTTGTCAAGTTTTCTCTACCCTATTTTGTCTTATATGGGTACGAGTGTAAAATGTAATATTATTTGTAATTATGTTGTAACTGAAATTCCAAGTGTCAATATCGGAAATTGAAGAGTCATGATGTAATCTAATGAGCCGTTTTGTAAATAAGTTTATGAGTCATGAGGGTAGTCCAAAGGTCACAAAGAAGAGTTAAAGAGTCACCCCCTCTTGTTATAAATATAACCTCATAACTCATGTAAATAGCTTTTGGGAGCCAAGCTTTTGGCTAGGCTTGCGCTTAGAAGGAGCTTAGGAGTATTGTGAAGAGCCTTGGCTTCTGCATAGTGTAGACAGAGTATACCTTTTTGGAGGACCAGGTGTTCTTGACTTTAATGTTCCACTATTGGGGCTAGTGGTCTGTCAACGGTGTATGTATGAATGGAACTTTCACTTATAATAATAGATTCAGAGCTAGCATGCTTTCATGAATATGTTGTTAATATAACATGACTATTTTTGTTTTATTTGCAATGTATGTTATTTAACTTACACTTGTGCTTATGAACTATTTCATTTGCATTTATATGAATCTTGTTGAATGCATGTCGTTGTATTAATTCATCACTTTAAATTGTGGACTATTCCACATTTTAGCTTGTGATGTTGTTATGCTCGTGTTTTCCTTTCAACTTGCGTACTATTACAGGATTCCCAAGGGCGTACTTCCCTTTCCCTTCATGTGTTGGAACCTTCATTCATCACATTTGACTTTCCACAGGGTCACACACTTGCTCTCACCCAAAATTACCAATGGAAGGGACATAATGAACAATGCTCTAAATTTTGAGAAGATGAGAATTTCCAGAGCCAAAATCTATTAATAAGGCTCTACAATTTCACGCTCTCTCTTCTCAAATACAAATCTCATTGCCCTAATGATGGACTCACTAACCTAGTCCGAAATGTTGGTTTCAAAACTGTTCACAGGTTTTTCCACAAAAATAAAAATTCAAGCAACCTGTATGGACTCCCTCTTTAATACCATTAAGTCCCACCATGGAAGTGACATAATGAACAATGCTCTAAATTTTGAGAAGATGAGAATTTCCAGAGCCAGAAGTACTAAAACAATGTAGGGATGAAAACCTCATCCCCTTAAACGAGGTCGTAACTATTAATAAGGCTCTGCAATTTCACGCTCTCTCTTCTCAAATACAAATCTCATTGCCCTGATGATGGACTCACTAAGCTAGTTTGAAACGTTGGTTTCAAAACTCTTCACAAGTTTTTCCACAAAATTAAAAATTCAAGCAACTTGTATGGACTCCCTCTTTAATACCATTAAGTCCCACCATGGAAGGGCAATAATGAACAATGCTCTAAATTTTCAAAAGATGAGAATTTCTAGAGCCAGAAGTATTAAAACAATGTAGGGATGAAAACCTCATCCCCTTAAACGAGGTCGTAACTATAAATAAGGCTCTGCAATTTCACGCTTTCTCTTCTCAAATACAAATCTCATTGCCCTGATGATGGACTCACTAAGCTAGTTCAAAACGTTGGTTTCAAAACTATTCACAGGTTTTTCCAAAAAATTAAAAATTCAAGCAACCTATATGGACTCCCTCTTTAATACCATTAAGTCCCACCATGGAAGGGACATAATGAACAATGCTCTAAATTTTGAGAAGATGAGAATTTCCAGAGCTAGAAGTACTAAAACAATGTAGGGATGAAAACCTCATCCCCTTAAACAAGGTCGTAACTATTAATAAGTCTCTGCAATTTCACGCTCTCTCTTCTCAAATACAAATCTCATTGCCCTAATGATGGACTCACTAAGCTAGTCCGGAACGTTGGCTTCAAAATTGTTCACAGGTTTTTCCACAAAATTAAAAATTCAAGCAACCTGTATGGACTCTCTCTTTAATACCATTAAGTCCCACCATGGAAGGGACATAATGAACAATGCTCTAAATTTTGAGAAGATGAGAATTTCCAGAGCCAGAAGTACTAAAACAATGTAGGGATGAAAACCTCATCCCCTTAAACGAGGTCATAACTATTCATAAGGCTCTGCAATTTCACGCTCTCTCTTCTCAAATACAAATCTCATTGCCCTGATGATGGACTCACTAAGCTAGTCTGAAACGTTGGTTTCAAAACTATTCACAAGTTTTTCCACAAAATTAAAAATTCAAGCAACCTGTATGGACTCCCTCTTTAATACCATTAAGTCCCACCATGGAAGGGACATAATGAAAAATGCTCTAAATTTTGAGAAGTTGAGAATTTCCAGAGCCAGAAGTACTAAAACAATGTAGGGATGAAAACCTCATTTTCTTAAACAAGGTTGTAACTATTAATAAGGCTCTGCAATTTCACGCTCTCTCTTCTCAAATACAAATCTCATTGCCCTGATGATGGACTCACTAAGCTAGTTTGAAACGTTGTTTTCAAAACTATTCACAAGTTTTTCCACAAAATTAAAAATTCAAGCAACTTGTATGGACTCCCTCTTTAATACCATTAAGTCCCACCATGGAAGGGACATAATGAACAATGCTCTAAATTTTCAGAAGATGAGAATTTCCAGAGCCATAAGTACTAAAACAATGTAGGGATGAAAACCTCATCCCCTTAAACGAGGTCGTAACTATTAATAAGGCTCTGCAATTTCACGCTTTCTCTTCTCAAATACAAATCTCATTGCGCTGATGATGGACTCACTAAGCTAGTTCGAAACGTTGGTTTCAAAACTATTCACAGGTTTTTCCAAAAAATTAAAAATTCAAGCAACCTATATGGACCCCTCTTTAATACCATTAAGTCCCACCATGGAAGGGACATAATGAACAATGCTCTAAATTTTGAGAAGATGAGAATTTCCAGAGCCAGAAGTACTAAAACAATGTAGGGATGAAAACCTCATCCCCTTAAACAAGGTCGTAACTATTAATAAGTCTCTGCAATTTCACGCTCTCTCTTCTCAAATACAAATCTCATTGCCCTAATGATGGACTCATTAAGCTAGTCTGGAACGTTGGCTTCAAAATTGTTCACAGGTTTTTCCACAAAATTAAAAATTCAAGCAACCTGTATGGACTCTCTCTTTAATACCATTAAGTCCCACCATGGAAGGGACATAATGAACAATGCTCTAAATTTTGAGAAGATGAGAATTTGCAGAGCCAGAAGTACTAAAACAATGTAGGGATGAAAACCTCATCGCCTTATATGAGGTCGTAACTATTAATAAGGCTATGCAATTTCACTCTCTCTCTTCTCAAATACAAATCTCATTGCCCTGATGATGGACTCACTAAGCTAGTCCGAAACATTGGTTTCAATCCTGTTCACAAGTTTTTCCACAAAATTAAAAATTCACTCTACATGTTTTCACAGTTAAGGCATAACACTACCACTGACTGTTGGGAATCCTACTCTAAATGGTGTGAGGTCTAGTCGGGACTTCATATATGGGAGATCCCCTGAATGTTGGCGGATCCAACACCGTCAACATTTTTGGTGCTAGAAGGAGGGCTAGATGACAAGATGAACTCTTGAAGTTTGTTTTTAATTTCTGCACTCATTTAATGACTTCTTCCCAAACCATAATCCCAACATGTTTTTCCAAACACATAAATTTGAAAGGGTTAGCAAGAATTATTGATAACTTTTCCAATTCGAAATTCAATGGTGAGGGTGAAACAATCTTATTTGAGCACACCACACATTTTCTTGATTTATGCATGAAGCACAACATCCATTGTGAGGATGTTGGCTGTAGGTTTTTCATTCTCACGTTCAAAGGTCGTGTATGAGAATGTTGTAACACATTTCCTAATGACTCCATTCACTCTTTCAAACAATTTTTCATAGAGTTGTGTCGTGCTTTTGATTTCTATGATCGTAAAACTCTATGAAAGAAAATTTGAATTTTCAAAAAGCACCTGATGAATCTGTTCATGATTTTCACGATCATTTTATTCATTTCTGCTTTGAATTTCCAGAAGAAGATGTTGATTGGTTTTTCTTGGTAGTTAGGTTCCTATATCTTATTCACATTTCAGAAAATCCACATGAGTTTGAATCTTTTGAACCTCTCCCAACATACCTCAGCATTTGAGCTTCTAAATTTGTGACAAATGAGGTCATAGTTCCAAGTGACCCTCAGTCCCCTTCTCATCAAACAACTCTAGTTCCACAGGTTGAGGTGGGAGAAGTTGATCTACCACCATCAAGTCCCACCTCACATACTCAAAATTTCAACGCAAGTTTCGATTGTAAGTCTGATGGTTGTGATGAAGTGTTGTCTCCTCATCCTCTATCATTTGGTCCCTCTGATCCTCCAGATTGTGATGTGTTGTGTTCACCCATTTCGAAAATCTCTTTTAATGTTCACGAGGATAAAGTTCTAGATGGAGTTGGTGTTGAACAACCAACCTGCAATATCATTTTCAATGAGTATGTGTGGAATTCTAAATCTAAACGAGAATCTGCAATGAAGGATGACCTCCTTACTCCTACACCTATTCCACATTATCCTAACTTTTTCCACGATTTTGTCATTTCTATTGAATCTTGTGAAAAAATAATTTTTGTTGATGTTACTACTCTCAATCATTCTCAAAACATGTGGAATGTAAATTTTTCATCTAAATGCGGAGAGGACAAATGTTTTATTCCTAATGCTTCCAGTCTCTCATCTCATCTTTCTAGAAATATATATGGTGAAATTCCTTTTTCTCCATCATCCCCTCTTTACGATTCATAAGATGACAATAATGCCTCTATTACTAATCTTGACCTTTCTAATTGTGGTCGTCATGATCTTTTCATTGATTCATTTGATCACATTTTTCAATGGTTGATCTCTCCAAGCCATCGATATTTGATGATCTATCTTCTTGTGAATTGGAACTTCCCCACGCTGTCAAGGCACTTCATCCCGGGATGATGGTTATGTCATGTTCTCATATTCTTGAGGTCAATTCCAATTCCAATTAGAAATGTGTTGAATATTTCCACATCACTCTGTCACAAACATTGAAAATCATTCTATTTTACAATTTTCACATCCTCCATCTATATCACACGATCCTATCGCTCTGTTATTAGAGGAGTCTTATGTGGCGAGCACAGTTGCAAAGCGAAAATTTTATTCTTTCTTCATGTTTTCCCATTTTTGCAGTTTGAAAGTTTGTGCTTGCATGTCTTCGAGTCATAGTGTGTTTATACCCCACCATGCACTCACAAAATTTCTCCCATGCACATTTCTTTCATTATTTTCTGCGCGTACTTTCATACTTCAAATGTTTTGGTTTGCATTGTCTTATCTTTTCTATTTGGTTTTATGCTTGTATATCTTTCTTGAAATGCATACCCTCACATACGTATGTCAACAAATGCATTGGACGCTGCATTGGAAGTATCATTTCACATGAGTCTAGTCTATTCACTATTAGGTTAGGAGTATGAGTAGTTTTTTTCTTTTCTTGTTTGTTTCTTTGAATTGCTTTCTTTCACTTTCCGCTCTACTTCTTTCCTTTTTTTTGTTTTCTTTTCAGTCATAGGATAGCTTCTGCGTGAGACCGTGTTTGGCTTCTCAGACAAGCAATGTGAAGTCCAAAAAAAGGTTGTTCTACTATCAACAATTGGTTATTTGTTTATTCCCTCTCTTTATGTGAATCTTGCATTTCTTTTCGTTGATGATACTCTGATGGAAAATATGTTCCTTTCATAGAAAGTCACAAGTGAAATCACGATGCTTGCACTTTTAACTAGTACCACCCACTCTAATTGGTCTTCTATTTTCAATTAATCCTTGTCAACTAAGTTGAGTAGAGTAAGGAGGGGAGGAAAACCTTAACAAGTATGTCAGAGGTGTATATAAATATATTTCTCTGAAGGGACAACCTATTCTACTCTCAATAAGTTGAGATCCCTCTTCCACCCCCATGAAATAAATAAGTTCCTATGCATAGTTCCTTGAACAATAAAAATGAAAAAAGAAATAAAGGGCGGAAGAAGAGAAAGGCTTCCTACACAGAGTGGTGAATCAAGCAACTCTGTCTGGGTACTATCTAGGCTCGCTGGCAGCGAAGCATTGTTTGTGTTCCTGAAGTGACTCCACCTGGGTATTGTCCAGGCCTACTAGTAGTGGAGCAACACTAGAGATGAAAACTAAGACTCTGACATTTTCTTTTACTTTTGAATTTATATACTCCTCATCCCCAATTTAAATAAATCAATCTGACTTGGCTTGGTATGTGTGTTGTTGATGAAGAGAATGGTAGGGACTATATCTTTAACTCAAGCTAAGTGAAGAAGTTGTGATAATCGATGAATTAAACAATACTTTCGAAAGAGTTAGACCTATTTTACATGAGACAAGATCCATACAGAGAGTTGGAGTTCTACAACCACCCTCCAAAATTTTTCCTATGCTTCGGATTTGGAGTCTTCCTTCCTATCCATAGGAGCTCATCTTGCAATGATTCAGGTATTCATGCTTCAATTGGGACTTATTTTTTCTATTTTTGCTTGTGTTGGCTTGTTTCCACACCTAAGTCATCTTTCTAACTCACAAGTTGATCTCTTGACTTGGTCTTGCAACAGTTCTCGGCCTGCCTTCAAAAACTGCACAATCCTTGAGGGAAAGCAACCTTAATGATGGGAATTGTGTATTTCTGACTAGAAGTCAACCTTGAACTAAGAAATTCCACAGTCATGGAAGGAAATCCATCAATAACCCTATAAAATGTGCAATCCCTCACTGAGCTCAGAAACTATGCAATGCAATGAGTCGGAAAGTTGCCCAATTCCCAAGAACTGTAGAGTCTTTCTTCGCAGTGTGCATGGCAAGTTCCCCGAAAAAAGAAGAAAAAAAAAGAGCATCCTTAAAAAATAGGGATCTATTTTTAGTATCCTAAAGGAGGCACTTTCGTTATTTTTAGAAACTTTTTCCAAGTGTTGCTTTTTCCTTGATTTTAGGCATGCACATCATAAACCCTAATTCCTTCAAATCTATTTAATCAATGCCTCTAAAGATAATTTGTGCATTCTATCTTGGAGATCTAGCATTCTTGAGGAGATCAAGGAACCTTCATTGCGGTCATCATCGCTTTTCGGGGTGAGTTTTGCTTTTGTCATCTTTAGCCACTTGTTTTGTCGTTTCGCTTGTGTGAGTGTTTTTTTACTTATTTCTCTTCATAGATGTTGGCGTTTCAAAAATTTTTAACTTGTAGAACTGTTGTTTTAATATTTTGTTTTCCGTTCAGAAGTTTCGCATTGGTTTTCACATTTTTTCACCGATGGTTGTCATTGTGGCGACTCTCCTCCCATACTTGATTTTCCTTATGTTTGATCAGTTGTTGCACTTGAACTACATTGATTTATTCACACTTAGTTAGTATTTCACTCAAGTTGCATCATTCACGTTTGCTCATTTTTCACACTTCCAACGAGAAAATATGCACTCTCCTTGGCTAGATCTTGTCATGCCCAGTTGGGCACTGCACAATATTAAGGCTCAAGCCAGAAGCTTGGCCTTTGGAACTGCGTAGTGTGTAGTACATTATGGCTCCAAATGTACAATGCGTAGTTCTAGGAGTCAGTCTGTTACCTTGGCTAATAAGACTGCACAATGTGCAGCCTCTCCCAGTCTCTGCCCACACTGGGACTACACATTGTATAGTCCCAAGCCTCAAGTTTCATCTTTGACTGTTGGGACTATGCAGTGCGCAGTTCCCACAGTGAGCTAGTCCCCCTTGTTGATAAAAATTGTGCAATCCTTCTCTCTAGTTGCTCGATTTTCTTCTTAATCATGTGTTGAAGGTAGATTTTTTGAAGCTAATGTTTCCTTGCCATGAGTGTCCTTTGTGTCCCACGAGTACCACACTTGTGAAGCACATTTCTCCAACATTCATTGTTACAATGGAGCCAAAGGGAGCTACTTCAAAAGAGACCACTAAAAGAAATATTAGGGAAGAAGTTGAGCAAACACCAATAGACTTTCTAGTGTATGTAGACACTCAGATGTTGATAGAAAATAGGTGAACACTAACATGGTGGAAATTTAATGAACCTCTTTCAGCAAAGAGCCTTGCGTAAAAGTTAGAGGATTGGTATGTGTATCTTAGTATCTAGTAGTCAGGACTACACAAGGTTGCATGTAGGTATCCAGCCTTCCCATGTGCAGATTTCATTAGCTGGAATGTCTCACACATTGACGAGAAGACCGTGAAATTGAGAAGTTCCAATGAACATGAGCTTCATACCTTTCAGGAAAAATATTATCAGCGCATGCATCACTTGCCCGAGCCAGTGAAGCTCATGGACTCATTATTCTATTGCACCCAAAAATACATGAATACATGAGACATTATAAGGGTTGGGTGAAAAGGATATCAAAGTTTTGATAGACACCCACCCATTTATACAATATAAGGTTCCTTAGGAAGGTCTACCAACTCTTGGTTATCTTAGCTTGTAGGATCCATAATTAGCAGAGCATGTAGACCTTTCCTGAAGAGTGGGAAATCTTATTGAACTAGGTTGTGCATGAGGGGAAGTCATTCAACTGGTCAAATCTGTTGGCTTGACAGTTGAGAGCCTGTGTAGCACAGGCCCAGAGTCCTCTTAATGTTGAGCAAGCAAGGTTATATATGTCTGCATATCTAATCGATGCAATTTGTGCACACCAACATATCCCTAGCATGAAGTCGACATAGACACCACGAGAATCTTTCGTGCATATCTATTGCAAGTTGCATTTAGATTATAGTCATTGAGGAGTAATGGTAGAGTTAATTGACCACTTCATCATGCCACTTTACAAGGTTATCTTTGAATAAGATCCACCTTTCATGTCACGAGGAGAAATGGAGATGATAGAAAACATTTTAGATTGGTATGCCTCACTAAGTGGCACCTTCCTTAGAGTGTTTAGAAGAGAGAAGCCTCAACATGTTTTACCTAGGTATGGCACTAAAAATCTTGTCATGTAAGAAGTATCATATCATCTCACCACAGGGTTGTCATTAGCTTTGTATAGGAAGAAGAAAGAACCATGGGACACTCTTCCTTTGAAAATTGGATTATACAAGATAATGTTGGGTGTGTGTTATATTCCTTCTACGACTAGCCCATGTATAGGGGAGTAGAAGCCCCACCTATATGTTGCGTCAGGCGCATGAGGGTGGTCACAGGGGGGGTTAGATGCCCCCCCTGTCAGGGGATATGTAGGAGGGCGGTAGCCCCCTGGATGGGGTTCGGGGTAGCGCCCTGTGAAATTTATTTTGGACCCTATATTAGGTGGGCGGACCTACCTATGGTTTTGATCATGGATTTCACACATGGTTTTGGGCATGATGGTTTTCTGTCCATGGTATTTTGTAGATCTGGTCAAGGAAACTATGGTTATGTTATAATCCATGGTTAATGGATTGTGGTTTATGCATGCTTCAACATGTATATTTTTGGGTAGCGGAGGCCTCGCATAATGGTTTTGGGGCTTAAAGACCATAAGTTAGGGTAATGATATTGTAAAAAGTTTTACGAAGTGCGTGGAGCGCGAAATGTAACAGGTCGAATCAAAGGGTTGTCCACCCAAAAATAATATAAAATAATAGGAAGTGAGTCAGCCTACCCATGGTCCGCAGACCATGGGAATGTATAAATAGAGCAAGCCTCTAAGGGAGGAGGGAGATTTTTGGAAGATCAAATGTTATGGGTTTGTGAAGGGAATATTCTCTCTGCACTTGTAAGTCTGAGTCAAGGGTGTTGGTAGAGAGATAGAGGCTCTGCATTTGTGTGCGCAGAGGCCTAGTAGAGTCTTCAGTTGTGTGCGCAGAGGCCTAGTAGAGTCTGCAGCTATGTGCGCGGACCCCTGCAGTTGAGTGTGCAGGGTAAGAAGTTGATTTTAATGAAGCAAAGACAATAAGAAAGATAAGTTGATTCTAAAATATTTCGGATCTGGCTACATTTTTTGTTTATGCATCTGTTATGATCTAAATGTTTCTGTTCAAGATATATGCTTATATATGATTGTGCGCACTGGTTATTTTTTTTAAATGTTTGCTTAAAAACCTTAAGAAGTATATTTGAACTATAATAAACTCATAATAACAAGAGTGCATTGGTGTAGATCTCCGCGGAAGCCTGAGATTAGTAAACAGTAGCGCAAGGGCGCAAATCGATTCACGATTCTTCTAGAAAACATCTAGACATCCCAAGGGTGTGGAAACCTAGTTCCAATACCCTCCCCTGCTACCTCATGTGAGATTTCAGTCCACGATCCATAGACTGTTGTTGAAAGGACTGGTAGCATGGGATTTGTTTGGCTAATAACTCATCCGAAACTGGGTCAAGCCCCTATAAGCCAACAAATGGTTCTGTTGCCAGGACCGGAATCTACCTAAGGGGTGTCTGATGTCAGAATAGAGGAACCCTACGAAAAAAGGATTGAAGAGTGGTTGGATCAAAAGTTGTACAAGTTTGTAGTTGGCCTTAGCACTCCTTCCGCCAAACCAGAAATTTAATATGGAAAGCGTGATCAAGTTGCTTGTATTCAAAGGAGTAGGAAGTGAAGATCCAGAGTAGTTTTGGTTCATAGTAAGGGCAGTGTGGGAAGTGCACGAAGTTATGGATAATAACATTAGAAAGGCTACCCTAGTAAGTGCACTGCAGGATCGTGTGTTGACTTGGTATATTAAGCAATCTAGCGATCACCCCAATGTTGGGATAGTGGAGATCTGGGATGCATTGAACAAGGAGTTTAGCTGGTCGAAATCAAAGATGCAGTCAATAATAGGGTTCAAGGAGATCGTGATGTTGCCCGGTGAAACCCCTTGGGACCTGGATTAGAGACTGAAGAGTACGATCTGAGAAGCTAACATGACGCTAATAGATGTGCAACACCACGCGTGGTTTGTGGTGTCTTTAATGCCACATATGAGGACAATGTTGTCACAATAGAAGATCTCGACCCAGGCTGAAGCATTAGAAATAACAATGAGGTTGCATGAGACTCCAATACAGGATCCTAGGTTGGGAGTTCAGCAGATCCATGCGCAAATACAAAACCTATGCTTAGAGATGCAGAATTTGAAATAGGAGAAGGCACCCAGGCTAGAAGCACGCGAAGAAGTGTGGTGTATAAAATGTAAAGGCCAGGGCCATGATAAAGATCATTGTTCGATATTCACGAGTTATTTGGCAGGGGGGGACCAATGCCATTGCAACTAGAGGCACAGGTAGGGCTAAGCGCGACGCCCTCACTCTAGTGCGTGATCTGTCAGGTGGGAGGAAAGCACACCACAAACAATTGTCACCTACTCCAGAAGTTTACCCAGACCCCCCCAGTAGCTATTTTGCAATTTTTTCAGATCGGTGGGGCACGATGAACGAGATTGTCATAGTTATGAATTATTGATGGATCGAACACCTACCTACAAGATGCAGACTGAGGTGCGAAGTCAGGATCCAGCCGCAGCGATGGCACGCGGTGGGTTCTAGGGGTGAGGATGAGGATGGGGAGGAATGGGGCCAAGAAGGGGCTGCAGACAGCTAATCTATTATAACTGTGGCGGACTGGGACACTACGTGCATGACTATACCAACCTGAAAAGAATATCGTGCCCCTACTGCGAATAGTTTGATCATGAAATGATTGATTGCCCCACGCTGATAGCGTAGATACATGAAAAAAGGGCTGCTCAACCTATGCCGATGCAGAAATTCCAAATAATGAGATTCGAGCCGCGCGAGGAAGACCCCAACATGAACATGATGCTCAAAAGTGGCGTGGCCATAAAATAGGATAAGGGGAAACTAACCAAGGAAGACGCAGGGGTTCGCAAGGAGACATGTCTGGAAGCTAGGAAGAGCTTCGTGGAAGTCTCTACCCCAGGTAATAAGGATCAACCCGTGCCGAAAATGGATCCCTCGATGCTAACTACATTTTTAGAGACATGCATGAAATTGCTTCACAACAATAAGGTGATTAAGGGATTACAAGAGCTGATAACTTGGTGTGCAGGGTCAGGTGAACCTTGCGTGGTTCGAAAATTGGGAAAACATGCTTCATGCACTGGAAGGGAAAAATGATTAAAGACGCAGATTGACGACTTTGAGATGGATCAAATCATTCTAGATTTAGGCTCGGATGCAAACGTGCTACCTAAATATACTTGGGAACGCATGGGCAAGCCCACATTGCAACGGTCTCCTATTCAATCACAAATGGTGAACCAATAGAAGATCTTGCCCATGGGGAGATTACAAGGAATCACAATAGATATAGAAGGTGTGAGCACACAAACAAACTTTGAGGTAATAGAAATCATGGATGACAGTAGCCCTTACCCCACGTTGTTAGGGATAGATTAGGCCACAGATACAAATGGAGTCATTAATTTAAAGAACCGGAAGATGATATTTGAGAAGAAGTCTCTATGCATAGTCATTCCGCTAGACCCAGATGAAGGAGCGCGCTACACTGAACTTGTACGTGACGAGGAAATTGATGAGGGCTTGGATCATATCTACAAGATAACTGTGTGATATCGGGATTGGGTAAATCCATCTGCAGAAGGAACGATATCATGGGAATGCACACAGACCTACAATTCAGACTTAGATGAAGAAGAACTGAGTAACAACGTTAAACTACAACATGATGGCTAGGTCATTGTATTCTGTAAATCTCAGGATCGAGAGCTTGTTGGATACCTATACCAATAGGTTTCATGTTTCATGATTGGCAAACTCAAATGCCAAATATGCTCTGCTTTGCTGATACAAAGATCCCATATTTCCAAGGAAAGGCAAGGTGTGTACATACCTTCATGTCTATTAAATTTTGATGGATGGTCCAACAGTCTAATCTGGATCATGCCATGTTTCAATTTTCGGTTGTAGAATAGAGAAAGAAATCTGTCCAAACTGTTTAATCTTGGCAGATCAGTAGTTAGGCAGAGAAGCTAAGGTTCCCAACTGCTTAACCTGGGGCCTTGGAAGAAATAAGGGTAGTGCTAGATAGGAAATCAAAGGAAAAAGCCAATGAAAAAGAAAAGGCACATAAGGGTTTGCAAATCCAAGTGCACCCTCCAAGAAGAAACAAAAAATGCTAGGCAAATAGTTGGGTAGGTAGATGGGGTTGCAGAAGTGGTGTTCCTTCCAAGCTGAATTTTGCTGATCAATACAAGGAAAACAACATAATGGAGCATGTCTAACTTCCCTTCTTTCCTGATTCATCACTCATTACTAACATCCCTTCACCAATTGTGTTTATGAAAGAAATTCAAGGTTTTATGTTGGTTCTTGAATCCTAAGAGCCACATTTCTTGTGCAAAATTCTTTTCATTTTGATCTACTCCCTAAACTAAGTTGTTTTTAAGAAAACTTAGTAATATCACTCCTCATTTACCTTCTCCCTCCATATTAACCTCTAACTTTTATTATCTAACTCCTTATGTTACCCTTTCCCTATTATTATAACACCCTGGTGTATAAACCCTAAGCATTCTATAAATATCCCCTCCTTGGCATTATAGCCATATGATTCACTACCAGGGAATCAAATTGACATCTGGTCAGTTTGAGAACCAAGCCTAACCTCTTTTACACCTTTAGAAACTCATCTACTTAGCCAACCCTTCATTTTGCCTAAGAAACCTTGAAAAAACCCTTTTTCACCCTTAGACCCGCTCAAAATGCAAAATATATGGAAAAACCCACTTTGTCCTCCTTATCCTAAGTTCGGGAGCCATTTGCGCTTTTATATGAAACTGCATAAAAAACCCACTTAGCCTAAGTTTTTATTGCCATGCACGATTTTGCAAAATTTCATTGAAAAACCATAGTTTTCCGCCTTATCATAAAGTTTTCGGCTATGTATAAATTAATAAAGAAAAACATTGGAAAAACCATGAAATTCATTGATATTTCGAAGGGTCCCTCTGGGCGCAAATCCCAAGGAAAATAATAGTTTATTGTCTGCCCGACGCCGTATCATCCGTGCAAGTCATCGGCCCGTCGACCGTCCGATCAAGCACTTTTCATCCGACAGTTGACGCGGATATCAGACCGGCCCCGATGTCCGAAGGATATCGTCCGATATCTGTCAGAGGCTGACGTCAGGCCGGGTCCACGCATCGCCCCCAAATCGTATCGGAGCCCCCTCTGACAGATTCCTTTCCGTATCAAAAGCGGTGCGATACGATACCGCCATGGTTTCCGGTTTTCCGCCAATCCGCATACCTGCATTAGCGCCGCGTCACTGCCTGCGTCAGCGCCGCGTCCGCAACCTCCGTCCGCCATTGCTCCACCTATCTGCCACCTCACCACCCTCGTGGACCACTCATAGGCCGCCACGTCACCTGATGACATCATGCTGACATCATCCTACCTTGACCCACCTGATGACGTCATGCTGACGTCACCCGAAAAAGGCGCGAATGTCCCAAAAAAGCCATATTTTGTCAATTTTCGCGTTCTTTTTGCACTTTTTGCAAAAACTGTTGTTGCGCCCTCTACATGCATTTTACGACCAATTGCACCAACTTGCTCAAATCGACCTGGAGACCTTCGGCATGCCTACCCACCTGCATCCGTGACCCAGACCATCGAGTTTACCAGGTATTTATCCCTGCAAGTCTTCTCTATGCCTGGTTTTTGTCTGCGAATAACCAAAAACTCACTTAAGGCTCTAAAAACGCATAATTCACTAGTGAATTCCCGCACCCAGTTCCCCCTTGGAAATTTAACGGTCGAAATTCATTAGCCAAGCCTGTTTTTAACAAAACTTTCACTGAAAACCTGCATTCCGTTCACGCAGTCGTGAACAAGAAACCCGGAACCTACATTTAATTATTGAGGAAGGTTTGTTAAAGACAAGAATTTGCCTTCTCAAGTGACTGGAGCAATATTTCAATTTCTGCAAGCTTACCCTGACATCCTCCATTTCTCAAATTCACCTCTTCACTCAGGCAGTGCTCTTTTCTGTTGTCCAGTCTAAGTGACATTAGTCTACATACAAAACGGAGTCCAAGTAACCATGGAGATTCCAGTTGCACCTGTGGCCCTCAATGTTGCCCCTTTGAATGCCCCTCAAAGAGAGCTGGAGTGGCAGGATTTGGCAGAACTGGATTACCAAATCTTAGAGGACTATTTAACACACAACAAGTTCCACCTCCACTTGCTGAATGAGATAAAAGCCAAACATGTGGATGGGACAGATATATTAGGCATTTGGGATTCCTTCCTCCCAATCTTCAGGCTCCCCCAGGTCAACCAATTCCCTGACCTGATTCACCTATGTGCTGTATGCTATGATCCCACCCAGAGATCTGTGCTTGACCCTTCAGGCTCAGTTGTATTCTACATGACCCCTGAGGCCATTAGAGAGATGTTGCAGTTTAAAACTGAGAAGAAATTGGTTCCCTTGTCTTTGTTGGATCTGATAAACCAAGGAGCTAGAATGCCGACAGATGCTCAGATCACAAAGCTGAACCAATTATTTATAAACTCTGACACTGTGCAATACCCTCCCATCTTTGCTGGTTACCTCAACCAATTGGGTGTAGACCTTGCAGATATGATCAGTTCCATCTTGGGGTACAAATCAGTGGAATATATTGATGAAACTATACTGGTGATGATGACTATGTTTTCCCCGGGCAAAACTCCAATCTGTTATGATTATGCCACCTACATTTCAGACAAGATGCATGAACAGTTTATGAACCTATCAAGAGAGAAGGTGTTCAGATACACCTCATACATCTACCACTTAATTCTATATTATCAGCAAGAGAAATTCTCCTTCATTGTCAAAAGAACTGATGCACAAGGCAATCCAAGGTCGGTAGTGTACTGGAGCTCAGTTTTTCACTGCAGAGCCTACTCTCCATACACTTACTATGAGTTCATAGACCTCTTCATCCACCCAGCCATGTCTCT
>APFE031639933.1:63199-74460 GCA_000404065.3 Pinus taeda | reverse complement strand
TGATGATGATGATGATGATGATGATGATGATGATGATGATGATGATGATGATGATGATGATGATGATGATGATGATGATTATAACATTAGGTCTATTCTCACATATATGGCAGATCCTTTCCATCCATGGCGATTGATGATGATGATGATGATGATGATGATGATGATGATGATGATGATGATGATGATGATGATGATGATGATGATGATGGTGGTGGTGGTGGTGGTTAACGTCCACCGAGACCAAACATTGGTCTATCAGACCTAAAGAAACGAATTATTTATTTTGATCTAAGATTTTATTCCTATGCTCAAAAAACTTGGAGAGAAGCCTCCCAAGTTCACTATAATTTTGACATTGTAAAAGGCTAGGAAGGTCAGTATTGTAACAAAGATTTTGAAACTGAGATCTAATGTGGTTGTACGCAGGGCACTCTAAGAGGAAGTGGTTTTCATCCTTGATGTTCCTATTCTCACATATATGGCACATCCTTTCCATCCATGGCGTTTTAGGAATTGCCCAACAACCTGTTTCACTATGGAGCTCATGAGAATTCGTTCTAATCTTTGCTATATTAATTTTCTTCTTTGAGCTAGTTAAAATAGAGAGATATTTTTGATCTTCTAGGGTGGGGTTGATGACCTTCTTATAATAACGTAATTTTATTTTAGCCGCTAAATCTTTCTCACACCACATTTTTTCTTTGAACTTAGAAGTAACAATATCTTTAATGTTATTTATGTTTTGCAATGCATCATTCTAGTTAGTATGTCAAGATATTTAGAGGGTAAGATAATTTTTTGAAAATAATTATAAATAAGAATTTAATTTGAGATAATGCATGTCATTTTGTGGTCATGTAGTCACCATAGATTAAAAATCATATTTTTTTACAATTTATATATTATTATTATATAATATATATATATATAATTAAAAAAACAAAAATAGAAAAAAACATGTGCCCGAAAATTACAAAATACACAAAAAGTATCGAAAAAATAAAATAAAATTTAAGATATAATAAATATATTAAAACAATAATATAAATAAAATTTCACTCATATAATAATAATAAATATTTAAATCTTTAAATAAAATATTTAAATATTTTAAATAAAATTATGAAAATTAAATGCATTATTTTTTTTACGTGTCCATGCTTAATCAAAATCTCACTAATTATCTAGTAGCATAAAACTATTTCTTTCCTTATCTCGTGGTTTCTGGTTAAATAGTTATACTTTCAAAAAATATAAAAATATAGCTTAATTTTTGGTTTGAGAAACGGTGACCCAACCGCATCTAAGTCGTTAAAATCACCCAAGGATCGCACTTTCTCAGCCACACTAACCTTTAACATGGTTAGATGTATGCTCAACACATCACGAGAATGCTTTAATAGTACACCCCATAGCTATCTATTCTACACCTGGTAAGCACTTATGTTAAAATATATATTTAAATTTTATTAATTGGTTGATATTAAGCAAATAGAACTTGAGAACTTGAGTAGACATCATGTTTTGGAAGTATATTGTTTGTTGGAAGACTTACATGGGTAAATCAACATATATATATATATATGTGTGTGTGTGTGTGTGTGTGTATGTTAACAAATCTCTAAAGGGGTTATATTTTTAAGATGCAAAATTTTCCCGAGTGCAAAATTTAAGAAAAAGCTTCTGACATGAGATTTGATTCTTTTCAACTCTTTATACATATTAATTTAAAATAAATGTATATCCACTCTTAATAATATTATTTATATAAATTTCACATTTCTATATATAGAAATGTTATTATTTTTAATTTATTGCTGATGATGATTAGTCCATTAAGACCAATGTGGTGTATCAAACCTTAATAAAGTAAGAGATTAATTGTAACTCCTTAATATTTTATTTGTATGATCAAAAAGAAGGGAGACAAGCCCTCCAATATCACCATAGTTTTGTTGACTTAACAAGTCAAGAAGGTTGGAAGTGTGACAAATGTTTTGGAACTGAGAACAGATGTAAGAGCCGAGCACTCTAAGAGAAATTGTTTTTCATCTTCAACCTTCTTAGTATCACAAAGGTGACAGATTGTTTCGTCCCAATGTGTTTTGTGAATAGACCAATGCCCCGTTTCGCTACAAATCTCATGAGAATTAGTTCTTATTCTTGCAATCTTCATTTTCTTCTTACCACTTGTCAAGACAAAGAGATAATTATTATTTCCTAGGGTGGGGTTGACCGCATCCTTATAATACCTTAGCCTTTATATCATCCCACAATTTATCCTTAAATTTGAAGGTAATAATATTTTTAATACCTTTCTTATTCCCCAAGATGATCTCCTCCTTTATCCCCCAATGGTCGAGCCAAGACTAGGCATCTTTGTGCCACCCACGCTTGAGACGGAGGTGGGGATTTTCGCCGGAGTTAGAGGAAATTTTTGGAAACCTTGTGGCTTCCATGTTCTAAAGCTTCTTCTTGTACATCAAATACCTAATCACAACCATGCTTTCATTGGGGAAAGGCTAACTTAGATAAGGTAGGGAATATTCCCTCTATTCTTGAGGTTGTATGTTATAAACTTCTTTTGAATCATCTTGATCGCCCCCCATGATTCCTTGGATATACTGCAACCCCAAACCTCATAGTGATATAAAATAACATGCATGACGAGAGTCCCAAAGAGGAACCTTTTCTTGCTCCAAATCTAGAGATCAACCAACTTACAATTTCTTTCAAGCTCATAATTGGCTTTCCAACCTCCAATGATCCTTTTCTCAATGTTATGATTCCAGTTTAGATGATGATGATGAATGTCAATACTTAAATATTTGTAGGAAGAAACATCCAATTAATTGTCATCATAGAGGAAATTAGCATGGTTGGAATTTTTGGATTTAATAATCATGACTTTAGTCTTGTCAATATTAACAGTCATACCCATCTTCAAGCAAAAATCATAGAGGATCTTAAGCTCTTTCTCGATATCATTGTGGCTTTCAACTAGAGGAACGATATCGTCAGCGTAAAAGAGAACAGTAATGACCATACCAGTGAGCTCCGAGCCATTGCATCCTTAACTTCCAAACAATCTTCTAACTTATCAATATAAAACATTATATATATAATATATATATATATATATATATATATATTATATATGGGCATGTTTTATAATTAATTTTTATTAAGTTTAATTTTTAATGCATAACATTGGTTATTAATATATATATATATATATATATACAAAGAGGATTTACAATATATTTTTTATATGTCTATTAATTATATATTTTAAAATATCTTGCTTATTAATTGGATTTCATTATTTTAATTTATTTTTAATGTGTCCTTGTATATTATTAAGTTTGTTTAGGAAATAATTGTATATATTTTATTAATAAAAAAACACATTATAATATCACAATTTAGTTTATTATTCTCTATTATTTTATTATTTTTTAATTGACAAAATATCATGTTTATTAGTTATATTTATTTAATATATAATTATAATATTTTTTCCATATTACATTATAATATTATGGAAAAAGATAGTAGCCAACCTAAACACATCTTAACATGTGATCTATCAAGTGTGAGGAGGGATCAAATCTCTAGAGATGCAGACCTCTTTTTTGAGCTCAAAAATTAGGGAAGGGTTTGCATTTCTAGAGATTTGATCACTCTACATGCTTAATAGAACTGGGGTTAAAATGCATATAAGTTGGTTAATCATGGAGGCTGATTTTACAATGGAGTATAAGAGCGATTCCTAAGAGCTCACACATGTCTCTTTTATAATTTAAAAATATAATATTTATAATAAATTAAAAAAATAATGTCACGTATAATCAAAATAAAAATAAAAAAAACATATTTGGTTAGTTTTACTTAAAAGTATCATAAAATATAGTCCCACTGTAACTGTGCTTGTTATTGATTATGACCTAATACAAAGGAGATATGGTAACAATATTACTTTCACTTGTATATAATATATTTTCATGTGGTTATGCAATAAGATACTTTTATATCAACTTAAAAAAAATAAAGTAACCCCGATCGGGGGTGCGAGCTAGAATGTTTTGGTTCCGCCAAAATTTGATGTATGTTATGACGATCCCTAGGATGTCCCTCACCACCCTCTACCTGCACAAAGCACATGGAGTGGTGGCCTCATGCATGGCCTCAATTAATGGCATTACTTAAGGTGGAAACATCATAACTGGGAAGCAAGCTTGCGACCTTTTCACTGGTAAATTCGATAATTCTCTTGTTTGTGATTCTTGTTTTCATAAGGGCTAATATGAGTAGCTCAAAAGCTCGAGAAAGGTGTACTTCGAGGTATTTTGTTGGGCATTGGTTCATTTACAGTGGGTACAAACCACCTGTCTCAGGTATGTTTTCAATCCCATCCTATGTATCCCTGTTCCTGTTATGTCTCGTTATACTTGTCTATTGGTTTCCTCGAAGAAGGGATATGCAGTGAATTAGATGGTTTAGAAGGCGCCTTACCAGGAACCATTTACTATTGTTTCAGAATTGTTTGAAGGATCTTTCATTTTTTATATTCCAATGTATGTGTTCTTTAGAATTCTATTGGCACACATGACTATTTTTTGGGTAAGGCATGTGGGCTGCTCCCTGCCTTTATGCTTATGTTATTGGCACACCAGCTTTGCTTCTCCTTTGGAAATATGTGGTCTCGACCCTGAATTTTCAAGGTTTTGGTATGGACGTGGTTTTGTTTATATTTATAAACTGAGATGTTCAGGGCATACTTGGTTTCAAGTTTTTGAGCCACGTGATTATTTCTATTTCGAGTTCCCGGGATGCAAAAGGAGACAATTTGGTTTTTCTATGGGTGGTGGCTTTCACATTTGGTTACCTTGGTAGGTCCCTCGGTCCGGTGTGACCCTTGAAGCATTCTGCTCCTGGCTCGCCTTAGTTCATCCAATAGGGTCCAAGATAGTTTATTTCAGTTTGCTCCACCATTCCCAAACAATGGCTCGTGCTACTTCGTGGAAGGGAAATACCACCCAGGGTTCTCATGGTCACGGGAAGCAACCCAATGCTGCCACTAAATTTTATAAACCCAACACCTCTACAAGTTAAACCCGTGGGTGTAATTCAACCTCTAGCATTATTGATGAAGCTACTGCTACATATCACGAGGGATTTGCCGAGATCCGCCAGCACATAGCATAATGGGAAGAGGATATGAACCAAAAATTTGGTTTATTGGACATCAATTTGGATGATTGGAAAACCCTAGTGCTTGACCGTGGGCACTCTCGTGGGAGAACTTCCCAGTATAAATAGATCGTTCACTTGTACTGGATGATGAAGAACATCTTGGTCAAAGTTTTGGAGCAAATCCCTTTAGGCTCAACCTCTTCCTCTCAAAAATTCCCAAATTACAGTCTGTATTTCCATCAAATTAAATTTCAACTCCAAAAGCAAAATGGTTGCCTCAACCGCATTGAATATCATATGCCATGCATTCCACAAACTTCCAGGGTCAAGTCCAAAGGATTTGGCTCCTGTTGACTCAGCTGATGATGAGTATTTTGGTGTATCACCTCTCATTTTGACCTCTCTCAGTAGTTTCACTCTTTTCAATATTTTCAGGATGTTTACAGTGATCTAGATATTAGAAAGTATAAGGACAATCAAACTTTTTTTTAGCGTGGATGGACAAACTTTTACTTTTTTTTGGATGACTTATTATGTCATTAGGTGGCCAACAAACCTGGTTTCCCTCTAAGCAGGTTGAGGCCACCTAACCAATTAGACTTTGCTTAAAACTTACCATTTTTTTGACGGAAAAGGAATAGAAAGGTCCTACCAAGCTTACAAAAAAAATTATTAAAAAAAAAAAAAAATTAATATTATTTATATATCATATTTCAAATTTGATACATAAATAAACTAATTTTAATATCCCTATTACTAATTTGGTTTTATAAAACTTCACAAAAATTTATATATATATATATCCCACAATAAAATATTAACATGTAAAGAGAAGAAACTAAAAGTAAAATAATTGTAATTGTTTCAATATTTAATATAAAATGAATATGTGACTTAAAGATTATTGATAGTATTAAAATTTCAATGTGCATCATAAATAAAATATTTTAATATGTAAAATTAAGTAATATTTTAATGTATTTAAAAATATTTTCATAAAAAGAAGGAACTTTAAGGTGGATAATGTAATATATAAATAAAACACTCCAATTTTCATGTTAACTAAATTATTTTAATGTCAACGATTCACATATGGTTTAAAATAATAATAAAATATCTATATATACTATATTAAATAAATTCAAAAATTATATTATATTATTATTTTACATTTTTATTTTTTTTATTAAGGGTTAATTTTGAATATAGCAAATATTGGTTGGAATTGAAGGTTTAAGTTATTTTATTTCATGTATTCAATTATTCAAGGGATTTTTAACAGGCAATGTATTAAAAATGCAATTTAATAAAGAGAGATAGGTCCATCCATTTTAACCATCCCCATCCATATGATGCATGGAGGATGCAATTTTTTTTTAAATTTTACAATATAAAAAAAGATGTTTGCACCTCATGAGATTTGATTTATCTCGGTTATTGCTATTGCTATTGCTATTTATCTCTATAAATAATTAATGCATATATTAATATCTTAATATATAAAATGAAGAAAATATTTTAATATTTTCTCTATATATATATACATTATCTAAAAAATAAAATATATATAAAAATTTAGAATCAATATAGATTCATTTTAATTTTTTAAATCTAACAAAAAAAAAAATAAGAAGGAATCAAATTTCTCTCCTCAAATCTTTCCGTAAGTTGCCCATTAAAATGAATATTGAAAGATTTGATACGTCCTGTCCTGATTTTAATACATTCACTCTCACTTTTATATTTACATAAACCTAACAACTTTATTGTTTATTCGATTGTAGTTTCAGCACACTCAATGGATATGTTTTACTTGGAGCCATTGGTTTATACCAGTTGATTATTCGAGCCTACAATAAACTAGTTTCTTATAAAAAGGACTTCCAAAGATGAGACTTTTCAGGTAAATTTAATATTTAATATAGATCGGCTTTGGCATTGTGTTGTGATGAAGGTAGCCTGTGATGATGCGCGAGGGAGAAAAACTCATTTTAGAGAAAACACTGACAAAGAGGACTCTTTGGGTAAAATTAATACTTAATGTCAAACAGATTTGGCTTGCCTGAGGGAGAAAATATTCAGAAAAACACTTACGGGGAGGAGATTTTACAGGTATAATTAATATTGAAGATGGATCAGATTTGATTTGGTGTTGTGATGATGCTTAGGGAAAAACAACTAAATATAATATTTGTTGTTCACTGCACTTGGGCATTTACCCCCGCTGTCGTGACGGACTGCTTGCCGCCTCCCCACCAGGGTTCAAATCCCTCGTTGCATGTCATGTATCTTGTTATTCCGACAGTTTATATGTTGATTAATGTTGTTCAGCTGTTCCTGCAGCATATATATTGTATAAATAATGCTTCTGTAAATATGTACACTGCCAATTCAATCTTGCTTCTGTAAATATATGTAAATTGTGACTCTGGATTAATACAGCTTCTTCTAGAAAGACTCACCCACCGTTATTTAAAAAAATATATATATCGGTGATTGACTGAGAAGCCCTAGGTTATATTCCCAGTAGAATTAATATTAAAGATAGATAAGATTTGGCATGATGCTGTGGTGATGCTATATTTTTTGTTATTGATTGAGAGGTGTAAGGTTATCTTCTCGGTTTAAGAAGCCTTCGATAAACTGCTTCTTGTTCTATTTATGATTTGTCTTCCGGAGTAATTTCCTTCCTGCTTCATCTAATTGCCAGATTTCTCTCTCCTGCCATGTCTAACAAAGAGGTTAATCGAATTGTTCCTTCTGTTAGCAATCTGAGTTCGAATGGATCAGAGAGACGGTAATCAAAGCAGATCGAAAATGTTGTTTCAGTTTTAACTTGCAACTTTTGGTTCCAGAATTCAATTTGATGGCATGGATAAATTGAATGTTATATCTCATTCCTGCTCTTAGATTCAAAATAAAATTATTCTAACAAATTTAAAATTATTTCATAACTCAACAATCAACATAAAATTGGCTCTACTTCAAATACATAGCTTTTATAGTTTAAACTCTGATGCGAGCAGAAAATTAATACCATGCCACCAGCATGATGCTTCATGATTTTGTGGAAATGAATTCCACTAAGCATTACATCATATGTTAAGCATTACACCGTGAGCTAGTTAGTAAAAGGGCTAACCCTCTGAGCTAGGGTTAGGGTTACTCTGTTAAAACTTTTTTGAGTGTGAATCACTGATTCCGACCAAATGCAGACTGGAGGTTATATATATATATATATATACCAACTCATGTAAATATCCGCACTACTTAGTATACATATACCAACCCATGTAAATATTATCCTCAAAATGGTATTTACATATGGTATGTATACATATTCCAAAAGATACAGACCGAACTCGGAAGAAAAAGAAATCAACCAGCCCTATATATATAAACGAAGTGAAAACATAAAGATATGGTTACATAGGTATATATACATATTCCAAAAGGATTCAGACAGAACCCGGGAAGGGAAAGGAATCAAATAGCTCTTACAAGTTTACCACTGAAACAATCTCTATATATATTCCAGTTGTAGACCCTAAAAACCGAGAACCAAGAAGATGGGAAAATAAAAGAAAAAAGAAAGTAAAGCTACAACTCACCTGCTCTTGATTGTGCGAGCTTCTTCATTTGCAATGTGGAGTACTCTTGTTTGATATTTTCAAACCTAATTGATGTTAACAGATCTTCTATCAAATATTGTTTGATATTTTCAAACCTAATTGATGTTAACAGCTATTCTATCAAATATTCTATCAAATAACAGAAAATTTAAACATTCATTGTAAGCATGTGACTGGGAGTAGACAACTAACATAATTCCGCCTTTGACAAATATCCTCTTTTACGATGCCTTAGACTTTACCTTCATGACTTTACATTGTCTCCCGCTTGCAAATGACCTAAAACACAGAACTAGAGCTTTCAGAATTTGGACATAAATAACTGTTTTTGTGAGGAGACGACCACTTGCAGAAATCTTAAATACCATCCAGGATTGTAATAAAACTCATTTTCACCGTTCACTCCACTCCTTCCATGAATGTAGTTCCGAGAAATAAAAGCGTTTTAACATAAGTTGTAACTCCAAGGGCAGACGATCTTCTGTCTACACAGTTTAAAGATATGAAATGTCCCAGTTATTTATGGCCTGCATTTAAATTAGGAGCACCATAAATACGAATAAAGCCCATAAGTAAGAGAGAGAGAGGTGTAATAAAGACGTTTTAATAAATGGCGGTAGACGTTGCTTTTCACGAGCCGGATCATCATTCACACGATTCGAATTTATGCAAGGGCTACAATTAATATTTAGCTTGTCATGTAATATTTGTCTATGAAAGGGCTATAATTATCATTGAAATTGTTCTTTAGAGTCCGATCATTCTTCACACAATTCAAATCCTATGAATGTGAGGACTTTTATCATTACACAACATGGTCATTAGAATGCACGAAATTGGTTATGTTTGGATAAAAAGTTGGAATTAAAGCATGAGAATGCTTTTAAAATTATAGATAGACGAAATGCGCCATCATGATCGTGGAACTGGTTTTAAAGTTTGAGATTTTAGTAGATACGAGTGTGGTGGTATGGAAATGTTCTTTTAGGAATTCAAAACTTTCCATCAACTTTAAATTTGGGAATATGCATAATAAAAACAAATTAAGATATTAGTAATTGTATTCAATATGCATAATAAAAACAAATTAAGATATTAGTAATTGTATTCAAAGGTGGAAAGGAATGTGAGGAATTTATAATTTTTTAATTTTATTTTTTGAGTTGAAAAAAACTCTTTCTTTTATATTAAGAAAAGAAAGTACATTTGACATGGTTTTATCACAATCTATTTATCCATTCTTTATGTGAGGCCAGGCAGTAACTCTAATAGGCGGTAAAACTGATTCGATTTACTCCATTAGGTATGTTATTGTTATATACAAAAGGGTATGACTGCTCAGTTCATCTCCCCGATCACTGTTCACATTCCTAATTTAATTATTTACATAAATTCACCCAATCTTGAGGATTAGGTGTCAACATTCCCCCTCTGAATTGAAGGGATGTTGGTGAGTCCAAGCATCGTTCTGAATCTTTCAAGCTTTTCTCTTCCAAGCACTTTGGTGAAGATGTCTGCAATTTGCTCATTTGTGGAACAATGACGGAGATGGATTGTTTTGGCCTCAATATGATGTCGGATCAAATGATATTTAGTATTGATGTGCTTTGTTCGATCAATGAACTTTAGGTTCTTGGCTAACTTTATTGCAGAGGTGTTGTCAATCATGAGTGGAGTTGATTGTACTTGTTTTACCTGCAAGTATTCAAGAATTTTCCTGAGCCACACAATTTCTTTTGTTGCTTCATCTGCTGCCACGTATTCTGCTTCTGTTGTGGAATCTGCTGGAACTGATTGTTTGCGTGATCTCCAGGAGAGAGCGCCTGATCCAAAACTTATAGCATATCCTGAAGTAGATACCTCAATTTCTTTGTCTCCATCGAAGTCTGAATCAGAGTATCCGATCAAACTAAAGTCGTCCACCTGTGTGTACTTGATTCCAAAGTCTTGAGCTCTCTTCAAATACTTTAGAACTCTTTTTGCAGCAGACCAATGTCCCTCACAAGGCTTTTGCATAAACCTGGAGAGGATTCCCCAACAGCAAATGAAATGTCTGGTCTGGTAGTAGTTAGGTAGTTGAGACTTCCTACAAGTTGTCTATACTTTGTTGCATCCTCAAATTACTTTCCTTCGATAGATGTGAGCTTTAAGTTTTGTTCCATTGGAGTAGTAAGAGGATTGCACTCTGTCATGCCAAACCTGTTCAACAAATCTCCAATCTATTTCTTTTGAGAAAGAAATATGGACTTTGGATGTTCGGTTACTTCAATGCCAAGATAGTAATGAACATAGCCCAAATCAGTCATTTCAAAACTTTTCCTAATTCTTTCTTTATGGATGCAATATAACTTTCATTGTTCCCTATCATTAAAAGATCATCTACATATACCACAAGATATACAACTATTTTGCCAACTTTCTTGACAAATA
>APFE031639933.1:43812-62055 GCA_000404065.3 Pinus taeda | reverse complement strand
TGCGAATCTATCCAAGCGATCAAGTTGTCGCTCAACAACATTGTCAGATTTGGATGATTCAAGAAAAATTACATCTCTAGATACAACAAACTTTTTATTTATTTCATCATAGAGGCGATATGCTTTGGAGGTGTTTGAATACCCCACGAAGATACACTTATGACTTCTAGAACCAAGTTTGTTTCTATGTACCTTTGGTATCAAAGCATAACAAGTGGAACCAAAGACCCGGAGATGTTTTATCGAAGGAACATGTCCATATCACAATTCATAAGGAGTCCTGTTTCTTATAGCATTAGATGGACATCTATTCTTTATATATGCAACACATAGAACAGCATCAGCCCAAAACATTATCTTTACATTTTTTAAGAAAAGCATGGATCGTCCCATATTCAAGATTGTTCTATTCATTCTTTCAGCTACACCATTCCATTGGGGATTATAAGGCACAGTTGTTTGATGTTTGATCCCATGTTGGCGAAGATAGTTTTCAAATTCATTTGATGTATATTCTTTTCCATTATCAGTGCAAATAGACCCAATATGAGATTGTGGATCATTTTCAATCCATTTATGAAAATTCTTGAATGTTTGAAAAGCATCAGATTTGTTCTTCAATAAATAAACACAGCACATTCTGGTGTAGTCATCAATAAACGTCATGATATATTTATTTCCATTTGCAGAAGAAACATGCATTGGACCACATAAATCTGAATGAATGAGTTCAAGTTTCCTTTGTGCTCTTGAATGTGAATCATGAAAAAACTATTTGTTATGCTTTCCTAGAATGCAAGCATCACATTGCTTAAGTTTTCTAGGAATTGTAGGCAAACCAGCAACACCATTTTTCTTCAATAAGCGGAGACTGACATAGTTCAAATGTCCAAATCTAGCATACCATAATAAACTTGATGGAATTGTACCTTCTTCATGATGAGAGTTGTATAAGAAATGTTGTGCATAAGCAGATGTTCCTTTCAGTTTGAGAAGCCTTTCTTCTTCTATTCCCCTCATGACAAGTGAGTGGTCAGATGATTTTCTAAACTCAAGCTTGCCATCAAACATATGAATGGAGTGACCTTGCTGGTGAATGTGGACTAAGGACAACAAGTTTCTCTTGAGTTGTGGGAGATATAGAACATGATCCAAAACAAAGTCTGGAAGACCAGGTAGTTTCAGCCTGATTGTGCCAAGCCCTGATGGCTTGATTTTTTATTGATCTGCAAAGTATACTGCTCCATCAACATTGTCAGTGAAATCTTCAAAAAAATCTTTTCTATGAGACATGTGACAAGTTTCTCTTGAATCAAGCAACCAATCATTTTTCCATGAAGCAAGTGAGGAATTAAACAAATCTTCATTTACTCCAATGTTACATTGTGCCTCAACATAATGAGTGGATTCACGTGCTTTACCTTTGTCTGTATCATCAGTTTTACCTTTTTGTTGGTTTCTTTTCTGCTCAATTTTGTCCCATGGTAACTTGCATGTAGAGGCATCATGTGATCCATTTCTTTTGCAGTGAATGCAGTGTAAATCTGCCTTTTTTCCTTGAGAATGTTTGCCCCCCCTGCCTCTGAAATATCTTCCTCTTCCTCTTCGTCCACCTCTTCCTCTTGTAGAATCTTGAGCATGATTCTTTTCTTTATGAGCAAGGCACGCAGTCTCTTCAGAAGATTCAGGGGTTGTCTTCTTTCCGAAAGCTTTCTCTCTTTCAACAAACTTTTTCACAAGAGAGTCAAAGGTTATATCTTTGAGATTTCCATTTGCTTGCAATGACTCAAGATAATTGGAGTAAGTAGGATAAAGTGCCTTGAGAAAAGTGATAATAGGAATATCCAATTCAACCTTCGTGGATTTGATATCATGCATTATAGACTTTACTTCAGATGCAAGAGCAAGAGGATCATTATTTTGCAGTTCAAGAGTGAAGAGTTTAATCATGAGTTGGACAACTTCAAGTGCAAAATGTGAATCATAGAGTTCTTTCAACTTTTGTAGGGCTTCAAAGGCAGTTGAATATGATGAAATATAGCGACTCACCTCTTCATTTACAGATGCTATGATTAATGCATAAGCTTTGTTGTTTTTGTTTTCCCAAATGACGAGCTCTTTGTCTGAGGTAGGCTGTACTGGGTCATTGTCTCCTTCTCCAACACACACTCCTTTCCACAACTCATTGAAGATGAGGGTGTGTTTTATCATCTAGGACCATTAAGGATAGTTCTCCTTGCCAGTGAGAACTATTCCCACCATAGATATGATTGAATGCATTGTAAAACCCAAGAGCTGTAAAAATACTTTTGTTACTAAAAGAAAATTGATTCTGACATCAAAATGTATTCTGGCCTCAAACAATATATTAAACACAGTCAAAACACAGTCAAACGCAGGGGTGTTAACTATGTTAGTCACTTTGAAAATAATGTTATGAAACCAACACTATGGTGTAATACATATGTATGTATTTTCAAATATTACAAACATTATATCTTGCTTCCCAACAAACCCCGACTGAAAGAGAGATTTGGGTGGTCTAGGGTTACACCCAACATCCCTAACATCAAGCGCTCAAGCAAAAATTCGAACCAGGGTCTTAGCATCTATGCAAAGAAGAAAAATGCGTAGTTAAGCCGCATTCACAGTTTAAGTCCTTGGGATTAGTTTGGAATCAGGAGCCAGTAACATCAAACATAAAGAGCAAGTTGAGTAGACATTATCTCTGATGTGTGTCCAGGCAGGCGAAAATTGAAGTTTGCAGGGCTGAATTGAAGGGAAAATTCTAGTCGATTCCTAACAGAGGTCAAATCAAGGCATTATCATTACACAATAGGTGATATCCTTACCGCTCAATGAAATGAAATGCTTGAGGAAGCAGTAAATACATTGGGCATTTCAGTGAATCGGCGTCCATTCAGGCATTTCAAAGACACATTCAAACCCTAGTTGACCTTCATCGCTCGTATTTTTTTTTCTGCACAAAGACACACTAAAAATTGCGTTGTCCAATCTAAACAAAGGGGTTAATTTTTTTTAAATAGAGAGCCTATGCAGGATGAATACGAAGAGGGCACGCCTGTCTACACGCAGAGGGAAAACCATTCATTCCATTGAAGAAGAAGAATCAGTGAATGTACCCAAACCAAACGTTGCCCCCATTTCAAAAAAAACGCAAAACATGAAATGTGGCTACTGGTAAGATTAGTTTCCATGCAAGAAAGATCTCAAAGACAGGCGGGGGTGTAAGGAATGATACCATGTCAGGATGACAATGCTATTCACAAAAAAATTTAACGTACAACGCTTATGTCTGGACAGTATGGACAGATGGGTTATGAGGCAGCGCTGGAAAGGAATATGGCAGAGGCAGGTTATGTCAGGATAGAGGGGAATATGGCAAAGGTATAGCAGCGCTGGAAGGTAACTCAGGACTGTATCATGTTAGGACAGGATAGAGGAGTTACAGGAGCATAATAGCTAAAACAAGGAGTTGGCTCTGATACCATGTCAGGCCAGGCAGTAACTCCACAGAACAAAAATTGATTCGTATTATTTCATTAGGTATGTTATTGTTATATACAAAAGGGTGTGACTACTCAGTTCATCTCCTGATGACTGTTCACATTCCTAATTTAACTATTTACATAAATTCACCCAATCGTGAGGATTATGTGTCAACAAATATGATTATATTATATAGTTTTATAAGGTTGACTATTGAATATGAATTAATAATTATATGAATAAGATTGAAATATTAATTCCTTTTAGAATATCATTTATTGTTAGTACCCAATTTATGACTCTTAAAATTATTTTAAGATATACTCATTAATTTAGTTATAAAGAGTTTTTTTTTCTAAATTATAACTTTTTACATCATTAATTTATCCAAAAAATAATAATAATAATTGTTTTATTTCATTCCCTTCCTCTTTGGTCATTAACCTTTTCTATTTCCTACCCTCGGTCAAACTAGTTGTTATCCCTAATAGCTAGTTAGCAGCTCTCTACATCTATTTATCTAAATGCCTAGATCAAATTCTTCATCTTGTCCTGAAGATGAACCACACTAGCTGGTTCAAAACAGATCGACGAGAATCTCTCTTATTTGATTTCTTCTGAAAGATGTTATGGTAATTATTATGGATCACAAAAGTCTAAGTTCAAAAATTTCTTCTTTGTGCCGAGGTGCATCCACCTGTTCCTTGAACACCTTTCCCTACTGCATCCGTGCAAGTCACTGTGTAAGGGCAACCGTCTACGCAGTCCCTTTGACCTCATCATATTTATGTTGCAACTCGCGTGCCTCTGTCTCCAGGTGCTTTACATTTGGGTCCTCCTATAGAGTGGTCTAGACCTCCAATGCCTGTTCAAAGAGTTGTGTGCAATCCACTATTTCACTGTCAACCGCCGTTATCATTGTTGTAATCGCAGTGGTACACCGTTCTTTGACCTCCAGCGGAGTTGAAGGATGAGCCATCAACTACAATTCTGTGATCCGCAGGTTCAGCTCCAGCTGAACCCTAACCATCTCTGCTCAAGCATCTCGCACCTCTGTGGCTAATGGACTCGCACCTTAACTAGTTCCTATGCCTGAATGGCCAACTCTGGGACCATCCGATAGGCTTCCTCCACAACCTGCATTATCTTCTTATTCTGCTATATTTCTTCATTGTGTTGCAAGCCCAACTACTCAAGTTTTATGCGTTGCTTGCTCATTACCTGTAGAGCGTGACTCTCCCTGGCTCGAAGATCTACGGTGACTCCATCCTACAAGAGGTAGAGTGTCTCCCGAGGGAGCGTGGCCATATTTAATCCTACCCCTTTGAGACTGATGACCGCAGGCCTATCGGCCTCATTATCTATAGTGATTGCTCCATCTGGTAGCACTATTGTGTTGGTCACTCGTGTGTGCAACATCTCCTCAGCAGTTGAAGTGTTGATCACAAGGTTGGTGGACAATGTGCTAGCCTGTGGAGTGCGAACCTGCAACTCTTGTACTTCTATTCGAAGAGCCCCCGATACGAGCTACTGTTATTCTTAAAATTTTTGGAGGGCCTCTGCGATGACATCCCTCAATGTTTCTTCGATGTCATGCAAATCCCCCTCAGTGAGGGTGATTGGGTCAAAGGACATTTTTTGATGCCTTGGATTTCTTTCATGGTATTGCCTTTTCTCGTGGTCATGGACACTTGAGTTGAGTGGACGTTGTCTGTGGATCCATGCCACCTTGTTCTATCTCTATCTCTGGTTCAGTCCCGGGTGAAGGTGACTTCCGTCCTTCGTGACCTCCTCTTTCCTATGATTCTCAACCAGCCGCACCATCTGGAGTTTTGTTTCCTCCTTTTTATGTTGCATGGTGGACTTGTACGTTTCCGCCGCGAAGCCTACTGGGGCGCGCCACTCCAGCAACCAAGACTCGAGGACTGAAAATATCACATCGTCAGTCACCAGATTTGGTAACTTGTGCCATGTCTTTGTGGGGTCCTTCTATGCCTTGATAAAGACATGGCGGAAATCCTCTTTGAACTCTACAAAGCTCTGCAAACTAGAATATACTGTGGGTGACAACTGTGGCTTGCGATTGATCCCCATTTGGATCCTCATCTCCATTAAGACCCAAAAGATCTTACTTTCTCTGATACCTTGCACGTCCTTGGTCACCCACAGCAAAGCGTACTTCGTTGCCTCTGGAAGGTCTGGCGTGATCGAAGGGAATTGGTTGTCTTAAGGCAGCTCCCATGCCACTAGTATGATCAAAAGTAGGAGCCATGCATAGTGAAATGTTTTGCCCTGCTCCTGTGCCTCACGACGGTTTGTACGGAACTCGCCGCATAGATAATTTTCCTAGTTGAACTGGACTTCTTCAACGCATTGGGCTGCTCTTGCAATCACTGGCATGGGCACCTCATCCATGCGGCACTTCCGCATCACCTTCCCTGCTAATATTTGTGTTGCAACCTTGAATGCATGGTTGTTAATGCTGGATATGGCATACCGTCGCTTCTTCTTCTCCATCTTGAACTTCTTCTTCATTGCTTCCACCATGGCCAACTCGCCACCTTTTCCCTTTGAAATGTTGGATGGATCCTCCCCTGAGTAAGGCAACCGTGTAATCCAATGAATTAAGTGGTCTACGAAGGGAATGGGCTCCTCTAGCCATAAACACCCATCATGCAGCAGGAAAAGCAGCTTCTTAATGATGAAGATAGTCACTAGGGCACGGTGGTAATGTGGCACCTAGAGCAGGTTAAGCAACCTGGCTTTCTCTACACCTCTAAGCCATGTCCGCAGCTCCAATTGAACTATTCGAGCAGTCGTGTCAATCCATTGGTGCATTAGTTGCTTGGTCGCTAAATGTGGGAACTTCTCATGGTTTGCAAGGTCTCGAGCTTCAAATTTCAACACAAGAACCTGCCCCAACTGTATTCCTCAAAAATAATATCATCTGGGAGTAGCAGAGTTTGCAGAGAGCTCTTGCTCTCATCTATGTCCTTCAGCACCTTGGTTTTACCCTTGCACAGAGGAACATATTCAGGTAACTGGGTAATAGGTTTTGCACCCTAGGTTTCAATTTCCATCTCTACGTCGTCCTCATCCACCAGGATTTCTTCAAATTCTACCTATTTGACCTCCAGATTAATGGCCTTCCACTTTTCTGCAAGGTGAGTTTGGTTCTTTGTGGGTTTTTGGTCAAGACGTGCACCGACATCATAGCATGCTTATCCTTCTTAGGTCTCAGTGTTCTAGGTGATTTAGGTACCTCAACTATCGCTTCGGCGCTCTCTGGGGCTTCCACTTCCGCAATTTCCTACGCGGCTTCCTTGGGTGTCAACCTCAGTTTAGTTAGAAGGTCCTGCATCTCCTTCGCAAATGTTTCAAACACCGAACTTGCTCCCAAAGCCTCAAAGTTCATAAGGTCCATACACACTTGATAGCACAACAACTGAATTTTCAAAATACCAAGTTTTTTTTGTTGGGCAGCCACTAGTATTTTGTAGGGCTTTTTGAATTCAAATTCGATCGTTCCCCCCACATTCGAGCTATTAATAATAGATTGGCGATAGATTTTCAAGAATCTAGCCCATAAATATCACCTTAAATGCATGTTGCCGCTCTCTTTGGCCTCAAACTGACCATCAAATCATGAATAGTGACTTTAACGATCACTTTCCGCTAGACCTGCGCGCTAGCACAACTTTCTTCGCGCTATTACAGACCTTGTGACACTTCGATGTTGCGTGTACTACTGATATTGTGCAACTCCTAGGTAGTGTATTTTATAGTCCTGCACCTCCTTTCAGTTTCCTAGAGTGCTAAGACTGTGCAAATTTCATATAGTCACATGGTCGGATAGCCAGTGTATGGCTTCAAGTGACTGCCATTCACCTTTCCTGGGAAAGGTTCTCCATTTAACTTGACCAGTTGTACCATGCCTCCATTGGTAATCTCCTTAATAACATACGGCCCTAACCAGTGCATCCTGAACTTTTTGGGGAATTTATCAAACTTACTCTCATACAAAAAAACCAGATCATTTACCTTGAATGTGTGTAGCTTGATGTGTCAATCGTTCCATGCCTTTTCATGCTGCTTTTGGACCTGCTAGTGAAATCTAGCCAAAAATCGTTCTTCTTCGAGCTCATCCATTTGTTCGAGCCTCTCTTCCAGGGCTCCACGATCCATCATATCTGTGAGCACTACTATGTATAGACTAGGCATGATGTATTCCATAGGCATCACGGCTTCAACCCCGTATATCAGCCTAAAGGGTGTCTATCCTGTCAACTTTTTGCTTGTTGTCTGATAAGCCCATAACACCACAGGTATGTGTAAGTCCCAATCACTTCGTTGAGCATTTCATACCTTGGTCAATGCATTTTCAAGCACTTTGTTGAATGCCTCCACTGTCTCATTAGCCTATGGCTGATAAGGTGTGCTCTTTTGATGATACACCTGAAATTACTCCGTTAGTGTGTTAATCATTTCATTCAAGAAATGCATACCACGATCACTCATCAAGAACTTTGGACATCCAAATCATGTCATTACATGTTCAAATAGAAACTTCGTGGTAGTTGCACCCATGCAATCCTTCAGCGGATGCACTTCTGCCCAACAAGTCAAATTCTCCGTCGCAATGATAATATACCATGTGCCTGTCTTTCCTTGGGGCTAAATAAGTCCTACAAAATCTATTGCCCATTTTTCTAAAGGTTGCAATGTCATTTGTGGATTCAAAGGCATTTCATCCCTTCACGATGGCCTGCATATTCTTTGACAGACATCACATGCCTTGTAATATGCTTTTGAATCCTGATGAAGGGTTGGCCACCACAACCCTACCCATAGAATATTCTGCACGGTTTCTCTTCTTGCATAAAGTCCTCCCAAGACACCCCCATGAACGTCCATGAGAATGTTGCTTCGTTCAAACTTAGGTACATACCTTTGCAGTATTTCATCATTCCCCATCTTGTATAGATGCCTAGCAATGACAAAGAAGTCTGCGACGTGCACCACTAATTCCTTCTTTTGATATACAGAGTATCCTTCCAGCGCAGTTCCAATTGTTAGAAAGTATATTATATCCTCGAAATGTCCATCCGCGATGCGCACAGAAAAGAGATGTGTGTCAGGTAATCCTTCCTCCAAATTAGTAGGTTCCTCCCCTGTCTCGATGCATGACAGGTGATCTGGTCCTGCATTCAATCGTCCAAGCTTCACAACAACTTCAAAATCGTACTCTTGGGACAAGAAGAGCCATTTGTAAATTCGTCCCCCCAACACAGGCTTATTGACCAAGTACCTCAACGCGGGGTATAGGTGCACCTAGTCAGGCTGGGGCTTTTCTCCATAGGCCTACATCCATTTGGTCAAAGGTGAGTGCAGATCATCTTGGCAATCATACTTTTCTGTCAATCGCATATTAGACTTCCCAAATTGTGCTTGCATCATTCTCCTACATTCGTGCCAATCATCAAAGCTTCCTTTGTGCGTACCCCACCATCTTGTGAGCGTAGCGTGCAGTACCCAGTCCAAGGCTTGGAAGTGTTTCTTTTCCAACACCTCCCTTTCAAATGCATCCAAAAAGGTATCTACCTCATTTAGACCATCATAAGTAGGCAGATTTCTTACTTCTATTGACATGCAGTGCAGTGACCAGGTCATCATGTAGCAATTCAACGTAATTACTTCATGTAACTGATTCTGCCATCATTCTATTTCTTCATCATAATTTGACGTGTAGGAACTCTCCCACTCTCATGTAATCTTCCCATCCGTGGTGGTATTCACCCAGTCTTAGTCTCACGTTGTTATCTTATAGATGCAATCCATATCATCATCACTCTCATAGTCACACACTGGTTTCGTATAGCGCGATCCTTCAGTAGGATCCAAGGGTATTATTATGTGTAGTGACTTCTTCTCAAAGATCATCTTTCTCTTCTTCAGATTGATTACCCCATTCATATCAGTAGCCCAGTAAATTCCTAGGAGTGCAGGGTAGGGATTGTTGTCATCAACAATCTCTATTACTTCAAAATTTGCCAACGCGTTCGCTCCCTCAACATCCACGATCAGTGCTTGTAGCTGCCACATGGGTATGATTTTCTACTGATTCGCCATCCTTAGTTGAATTGGAGACTATTGCAGCATAGGTTGCCCCATTCGCTCCCATGTCTGTTTTGGTAAAACATTCGCATCTGATCCCAAATCCATAATGACTTGATCCATCTCATATTCTCCAATCTACGCAGTCAGTCTCATTTCATCCCCATCCTTGTTTTATGCTTTCTGATCTTTTGGACTATGCTCGGTTCTCCTAGTGCAGTCCCATCACATCTTTTGATGAGTTCCTGTAACCCCTTCACATCCTTATTGTCACGTAGTAACTTCATATAGATTTACAGGAAAGTTGTGAGCATAAAGGGGTCCATCTTTGACTCAGGCTTATCTTTACTTCTTGAAGTGGAGGCCTCAGTAGAGCTCTTCTTAGCTTCTGTGAAGGTTTCCCAAGCCTGCTCCAAGTCAAACTCAACTTCTTTCACCAGGTCTTTGCGAACCCATGTACTGTCTTCTGGATATTTCCCCTTGTCGTCTCCCATCGTGATTCCACTTCGAAGCACTATATTTATGTTCAAATCTTCCTCATGCGGCTCATACCTCATCATCTACAGGTTCTAAGTTGGGGGAGGTGGTATTTCCCCTTTATCATGCATCCTAGCTATCATCACAGGACAATATTTTGTTTCATGATCAAATAGTGTGCAATACTTGCATGATGGATGCATTGGTTAGTGCAATTGCGAGCATAGTTTCTGGGTGCTCCGCAATTGTAGCAAATCAACTATCCTCGACCTCTACCAGGTCCTCCTCCGCCTCGACCTCGTCCGCACCATCCCTGCATTCTGGTCAAGGGGCCATTATTCGGCCTAAACCTTATAGGTATGAGTTATATCCATCATCAATTCATAGCTCCTACAAGTACACTCATCATGTCCCACCGACCTACAAAAGTTGCAAAATAATTGTTGCGATGTTTGCACATACTTCTGTAACAAGTGACAATTGTCCGTGGCATGTTTTCTGGCTACCTGATAGGTAGCACACCATAAAGCAGGCGCCACGCTAGGTCTTACTTCAGCTTTCGGCCTTAGAGGCATTGACCTTCCTCTTGTAAGGTAATTTATGAAGATCGGGCAATGGTCTTTGTCATGACCCTGACTCTTGCATTTCACACACCATACCTCTTCATGTACCTCTGGTCGAACCATCCTATCCTGCTTCAAGCTTTACATCTCAAGGCACAAATTCTTCAGCTTCATGTGGATCTACTGAACTCCTAGATTAGGATCTTGCATCAAGGTCTCATGTAATCTCATGGCAATCTCCAAGGCCTCTGCCTGAGTTGTTATATTCTATTGCGATAGCACACTTCTTAAGTGTGGTAGTAGCGAAGCCACAAACCACTCGTGATGCTGTCCATCTGTCAAATTCATGTTGGCTTTGTGGATCGTACATTTTAGCCTCTGATCTAGTCTCCAAGGCGTCTCACCCAGTAGCATCATGATCTCTTTGAATCCCACAATCAACTATGCTTTAGATTTAGGCATGCTAATTCTTTATTCAGTGCTACTTGGATGTCTGCTACTCTAGCATTCGGGTTATCACTGGAGTACTTAATATACCAAGTCAGCATTGCGATCCTACAGGGCACTAACCAGTGTTACTTTCTTTATATGGTCATCTGTAACAGCTTGAGCTTCCCACATAGCCCTCGCAATGAACCAAAATTGGTATTTGCCATACTGAATCGTAGTGGAGGTGGAGGTGGTACGAGTGAAGTTGGAGGTGATGGCAGTGAAGCCGGTGGTGGTGTGGGAAAAGATGGTATTCGCGGAAATCCTTGTTTTATCAACTAAATAGCACTTCATGGAGCAACCTTCGCGATCCCTTCTTCGTCTCTTCGTGGAGGTGAAATTAAGGGGCTATGCTCTAGACCCTTATTTCCTTCGTTTTTGTAAAATTTTCCGCTTTGTGTAGCCTCAAACATCAAGTTAGTTGCATAGCCTGCTTTTCGTACAACAACATTTTAATCCAAGTATTCAAATATTTCACGTACTTACCTTGCGGTCCTTTGAAAAAATGTCTCTTCCTCGCTATAGCTAACTGAGGTGTCGACTACAAATTCTATCAAAAATCCTCCTATGATGCAATCAAGCCAACGATTGATAGCGCAGGCAATCTTATCCTCCGATGCTTCCAACCTTCATACTAGCTCTAGGGTCCACATAATAGGACCGTCAAGTTTCCACCTTCCTTGGCCATCTGCTAGCTTCGCAATCCACTCGTATAGCTCAGTAGGAAAGGAGGGGAAAATGATTTTGTGGATCTCCGTATATAGGTACCTATCTAGCCATTGTTCTTTTGACAGTCATGGGTTTCTGTTTTCCTCTGTCGCGAACTCGTGAATCCTTCTGTCCAACTAGCCTTTGAATTCTTTCTTAGTTGGATTCTAGTAATACGACATCACATATCTCTTATGCAGATTCTAGACCCGACAACGGAACCATTTGTTGGCTTGAGGGGGCCTGACCCAGGTTCAGCCTTAGTTAGCCAAACAAATCCCTACACTACTGGCCCTTTCGACATCAGCACGCGGAGCGTGGACTAAAGTCTCACTTGAAGCAGTATGGTAGGATGCTAGAACCAAGTTTCCACACCCTTGAGATGGTTGTGATGTCAGTTTATTCCAACTATACCTACCTTTGTGCAAGTTGCTTATCCCTTTGCTCTACCCTTCAGTACCTTCACGAAATGTTACAATCGGCTTTCATGCAGCCCTAACCAGGGACTGAAGTCCTTTCACGTTGCTAGGGCAACGAACTGTGATATCTCCCAATCTGGGCTAAGTATCTTACTTGTCTTATTAACAAATATTATTCAGCTTTTCATAAATAGATGTTCTTACTTGCGTTCACTTAACCAACACATTTACATATATTCGCACATTATATAAGAATTAGAAGTGAAATTCATTCCCAATATAGTAGATGCATAAACAGAAATAAAGACGCAAAAATTATAGAATACTTCTCTTTATTGATAATTCTAGATGATTGCAGACTCAACTCACCCTATGCACTCTGCTGTAAGGGTCCGCGCACACAGCTGCTGACTTCTAGACCTTTGCATACTCAGTTGCAGAGCCTCTACCTATGCTACGACCCAACACTTAGACTTCTGCTTCAAAGCTATCTCTCATACATGTTCGGTCTTTTTTTCCATGCCTGTAACTACTTAGAGCTTAGCTCTATTTATACAATCCCATGGTCCATGGACCATGCGTAAATCTTTTACATCTGACATTACATTATCAAAATAAGGGCAAACAAGCCTATGACTCTTTAACATCTACATGCTCTGCGACCACAAAATGTGGAGTCTTTACATGTGGATTACAAAATTGGACCAAAATATGGGCTTTTAGCCCCAAAACTACCCTTGGGGGATCCCATGCCCAACATAAATATCAATGGATCACGGTAGATCCGAGTACTAAACCAATGACAATGTCAACTGAAGACTAGGCGAAGTTGGATCAGAAGGCAAAGAGCACAATACGATTGTGTATTTCAGATTGAGTATTGTTGAATGTATCAGGGGAAGCTTTGGCGAAGGCTTTATGGGACAAGTTAGGGACTTTGTACCAATCTAAATCTCTGGTGAAAAATTATTCCTACAAATAGATACGAGGTATGAGCTAGATCCAGAACGATCTACCGCAGGCTTAACATTACAGCACTAGAAAAGGAGGGAACAACGGAATTTGAATTTCAAAATGCTTATAAATCACAAGGGGACATCCACCAAATGATCTGTGGTTTCAAGTGAAGTAAGTTATTGTGTCTTTCCACCTATATGGACCTGCTTAGCATTAACACCGAAAGAGTAAGCCTAGGGGTTAGAATATGGCCAACGGAGATGCAGGACTTTCTGGATAGTGTGATGTCGATGGCTGCAGGCACCGTGCAGAGTTCAGCACCGACAGTAGGGGATGTACTATAAATTCTTAGGCACGAAGCAGAACTAGTCCAGATGTCGCTACCTACCCCATGGGCTAGCTGGTGACCCATCAAATATAAGGGAAAGATTGTGAATATGAAGACAAATGATAAAATTGTAGTTAACAGATCGTGTCTGATGTACTGTGAAGATTGGGATCTCACAGATAGCAACACCTTTCTTGCAAAAATGAAACACAAGCTACAACAGACAGTGCATATAGTAGATCAGATATTGGAAATTTGCTGCTTTGGCATGAAGAATTCTCGTATGCGGCACCTCCACTTGAGCTAAAATCCTATGAGGGGGTGCTCTATGTTAACCGAGCAGAGTAGAATGAGCATCATCGGTTGCTCGAATTAGTAGAGGCAATGGAGCAGGAGCTTGAAGAAGTGTTGCAGTAGACAAAGAGGGAGTAGTAGAACGTAGTGTGTCACTCACAAGAATGGTGGACCACAAACCCTTGGCAGCACATATCGCCGCACTGATGAGTGACTCGGGACGAGTGGCGGTCATTGTGTTGGGGGCATGTTGGGTAGCGGAGGCCCCGCGTAATGGTTTTGGGGCTTAAAGACCATAAGTTAGGGTAATGATATTGTAAAAAGTTCCGCGAAGTGCGCAGAGTGTGAAATGTAATAGGTCAAGTCAAAGGATTGTCCACCCAAAAATAATATAAAATAATAGGAAGTGAGTCGGCCTGCCCATGGTCCGCGGACCATGGGAATGTATAAATAGAGCAAGGCTCTAAGGGAAGAGGGAGATTTTTGGAAGAACGAATGTTATGGGTTTATGAAGGGAATATTCTCTCTACGTTTGTAAGTCTGAGTCAAGGGTGTTGGTAGAGAGATAGAGGCTCCATACCTGTGTGCGTAGAGGCTTGGTAGAGTCCGCAGCTATGTGTGTAGACCCCTGCAGTTGAGAACGCAGGGTAAGAAGTGGATTGTAATGAAACAAAGACAATGATAAATATAAGTTTATTCTGAAATATTGCGGATCTGGCTACATTTTTTGATTATGCATATGTTATGATCTAAATGTTTCTGTTCAGGATATATGCTTATATATGATTGCGCGCACTGGTTATTTCTGTTAAATGTTTTCTTAAAGACCTTAAGAAGTAGATTTGAACTATAATAAACTCATAATAACAAGAGCGCATCAGTGTGGATCTCCGTGGAAGCCTGAGATCAGTACAGAGTAGTGCGAGGGTGCAGATTGGTTCACGATTCTTCTGGAACACATCTATGCATCCCAAGGGTGCTAAAACCTAGTTCCAACACCCTTCCCTACTACCTCGAGTGAGACTTCAATCCGTGCTCCATGGACTGTTGCTGAAAGGGCCAGTAGTGCGGGATTTGTTTGGCTAATAACTCTTCCGAACCTGGATCAGGCCCCTATAAGCCAACATATATATATATATATATATATATATATATATGTAACATTGAAAGGAATATAATAAAAAGTCAATCTTGTAGTCCTAGTTTTGGGATCTAGGGGAAATATATGTTTATATCTATTTTATGTTTTATGCTCTCGCTATTATTTATTTTATGATTTTTGAATTCATGTGCAAGTAATTTATGTATGGGTTTAAAACCTTCATTTGGTATCGAAGTTGTTTTGGCTTCAAGGGGATGCCTTTACTGCTAAGGGGTATTTCTCAGGCCTGTGGTAGACCCTGTTCAGTGGGAGATTTGCGGGATTGATTCTTGTGGTGAAATAAGATGGTGAGAAGTGGAGAGATTGATATCAAGAAATTTAATGGTCAGAGTTTTGAGTTGTGGAAACTCAAGATGGAGGATCAGTTAGTGGATAAATATTAGTGGATCGAGGTAGATCTGAGTACTAAACCAATAGCAATGTCAGATGAAGACTGGACGAAGTTGGTTCGGAAGGAAAAGAGCACAATACGATTATGTATCTCAGATTTTGTATTGCTGAATGTATCATGGGAAGCTTTGGCGAAGGCTTCGTGGGACAAGTTAGGGAATTTGTACCAATCTAAGTCTCTAGTGAATAAACTATTCCTACGGAAAAAGATGTATAACATGAGGATGAAAGATGGAGACTCAGTGGCCTAACCCAGGTTCAGCGTTAGTTAGCCAAACAAATCCCTACACTACTGCCCCTTTTGGCATCAACTCGTAGAGTGTGGACTAAAGTCTCATCCGAAGTAGTATGGGGGGATGATGTGTTAGGGTCCCACCCTAACCCCTTTATCTATGTAATGGGACCACGTCATAGTTAAGAGTCAATAAAGCCCATATTAATAATTGTAAGTGGTTAATCCGCAATTAATAAAGGAACCACAGTTAGTTGCAAATGGGCCGACGGTATTAGTAATAAGCGGTATTGACCCGTGGTATTACTTGTAGGAGTCATATATATAGGATAGTAACTCCCTGCGAGGAGCATCGTGTCTTATTTTGTAATCGAGCTCTGCTCTATTGGAGGTTGCCCCCTCGAAGAGGCAAGTGAACATTACTCTCTGAATAATAAAGTCTTCGCTATTCTGTGTTCTGGATATCTTTTCTTCGCATATTCTGTGTTATCGGTCTTTTTTCTTCGCATATTCTGTATTTGGGTATCATTTGCAGGTCAAGAAGCATAACATGATGGAACCAAGTTTCTGCACCCTTTAGACGGTTGTGATGTTGGTTTATTCCAACTATACCTACCTTCATGCAAGTTGTTTATCCCTCTCCTCTACCCTTTAGTACCTTCGCGAAATGTTACAATCGGCTTCCGTGCAACCCTAACCAGGGGTTGAAGTCCTTTCACACTGCTAGGGAAGCGAACTGTGATATCTCCCAAACTGGGCTAAGTATCTTACTTATCTTATTAACAGATCTTAGTTAGCTTCGCATAAATAGATGTTCTTACTTGCGTTCACTTAATCAACACATTTACATATATTCACGCATCATATAAGAATTAGAAGTGAAATTCATACCCAATATAACAGATGCATAAATAGAAATAAAGACGCAAAAATTATAGAATAATTCTCTTTATTGATAATTCCAGATGATTACAGAGTCGACTCGCCCTGCGCACTCTGCTGCAAGGGTCTGCACACTCAACTGTGGACTTCTAGGCCTTTGCACACTCAGTTGCAGAGCCTCTACCTACGCTACGACACAACACTTAGACTTCTACTTCAAAGCTATCTCTCATACATGTTCGGTCTTTTTTCCATGCATCTAACTACTTAGAGCTTAGCTCTATTTATACAATCCCATGGTTCGCGGACCATGTGTAGATCTTTTACATCCGACATTTGAAGCGGAGAAATTTGATACACAGAATATATATGAATAAAATATCTTATTAAAAATGATGAATAGATAGATGATGATTGTTTACAATGGGTTACCTAGCTTATATACTGCCATGGGCACCCTTTGGGAAAGGGCATGATCTTATGATCGTGCCCTTTCATCTAATTAAAATTAAAATTAAATAATAACCTAAAATTAACTAATTTTTTACATAACATTGCCTTCCTCTTGAAAGAATGCTTTGTCCTCAAAGCATATGTAACGACGGTTGTTGTTGACAAAATGCTTCATTCTCCCAAGAAGCATCTTCTTCGGGTAAGCCTTTCCACTTGATCAGATATTCCAGATGATCAAGATTTTCCACACTTTAAAAGATCTTGAATTACTCTCTCAATTTCTGATTTTTGGTGATGTGAATATCGGTATGGCTTTTTCATAGGTCGGTCTTGAAATACTGTTTCATGCTTCTGAATTAGATCTTGCATCTCTGGTGACTCTTCTCTGGTCATATTTGCATATAACATTTCTAATTGATGACATTGTACTGCATAAGTAGGTGCTCTTGTTCGACTCAGATTCATCATCTGAGATGATGATACAACATGATTTTCTGGTGCTTGGAATCCATGTAGTTTAATTTTTTGACCTCCCCATTTGAATTTTATAAATTGTACTTGATGGTTGGTGGCATAAGTACCTAAAGTTCGTAGCCATTGGATGCCTAAGACTACATCTACTCCTCCTAATGGTACCGTGAAGAATGGAGACTCTAATTTAAAGTCTTGAATCTACAAATTGACCTTATGGCATTTCCCCACCTTTTCAATCTTCTTATCGTTAGCTATCATCACTTTCATGTTTGGTAAAGGAAATGAAAAGATATTGAGTTTCTTGGCCATGGTTGCATCTAGAAAATTGTGTGTGCTTCCAGAGTCGATGAGAACCACTACGTTGTTCTTCTTTATGTGTCCTTTTAACTTTGAGGTTTGAGGTTGTGATATACCTGCCATGGCTGATAATGACACTTGCGGAGTACTTCCGTCGTCTAATTCTGGTGAGAATTCTAGAGCGTCTTCTGTTTCTTCTATGTCATAATCTTCACTATTTGAATCATTGGTTGCTTCGCAATTATATAGGTTCTTTGGTTCTTTTCCTTTAGCACATCTATGTTTGGGGTCCCACTTCTCACCACAGCGTTTACATTTACCCTCTTTTATCCTTTGCATTTCCACATTAGATTTTTCATCTTCACCACGATGTGGTGGAACGTATCTTGTATTATTGGAGTCCATATACTGAGGTATCCTTTGTCTTGAATATGTTTTTTCCGCTTTTGACCAAAATATTGGTTCGGATTTCTTTTCGGCTGTTTTTGCTTTTT
>APFE031639933.1:1484-31619 GCA_000404065.3 Pinus taeda | reverse complement strand
AAAACTCCACAGTTAAGCGTGCTTGAGCCAGAGGAGTTCTGGGATGGGTGACCTCCTGGGAAGTCCTGGTTACCGAGTGAAAGCCCCGGAAGTGATGATTGATGCTATGTGATTCGGTCTCCACATTTCACTAGTTTCAATCCCACTTCTTCACCCCTGTGAGCATCACCCGATGCAATGAGTGCTAAGTGAACTATCAAAAAATCATGAGAAATTAGTCAGTTACGACTACCTCTCATGGAAATGGTCATACGTGAATGACTTACTTAACGCAGTTGAATCCCAAAATGATATCTAATATAATGCACTGCGTAAACCCCCATACTTAAATTATAAAGGTGATAAATGGAAATAGATATCTAACGGATAGAAAAAATCCATCAGCTAGGTGTCGAAAGGATAGATCCAGTAGGGGATGAAATCAATCCTCCAGAGTCCCCAGAAAAATATGGGATAAATGCAAAGTCAGAAGGTCAATAGATTTGGCAGAAAATCATAAATGTGAAAATCGCGACATCCAGGTAGGTGAGAGTTGGTAGGGTGAAAGAGTACCGACAAGGAAAATATGAAAGAATCCAAACATTAAAGGTTTGTTGATTAAAGGACGAGTCAATCACAATCGATGAAATCACAACAACCAGGAAATTAAAAAAAACCTTGCAAAACTTGAATACCACCACTACTAAAAAAAACCACGAATCGTCAATTTTGAAAAGTATTGTTGTTGTCAAGTGCTCCAGTCCAAAGGCTGAAAACCGCCAATACAATAGACTTTAAATCACAAGTTCCTCCGTAGATCCTACTACGAGTGCTAGTGGATAATCATGTAAGAACTCTAAAGAAGAGGTAGTAATAAAATGACCAATAAGGGCCCACCTAAGAAAAAATATCAGTAAATCTTCGTCAATCGCTTCCGTTCTTGGTGATGAGTATATTGTCAATGTTCATACTGAAGATGCACCCTGTTGATACAAACATGGATTAATGAAAACCAATGTACTATTTTGAGAAGTTGTAATTTTTCTTAAAAAGTAACATTCCTAGTCACCCGCTCCAGCTTCGATATTTGCAATGGGACTTCACCTCATAATCTTCAATACTGCGTTATGAACATATACAAGTAGTAAGTTTAAATTGGACTGGATGCAACTAACCATCAGAACTATAAGTCCTCAATAATTGTCCCTCTATTTTGTCTCTTGATTCACAGTAGAACCTCGATTACCTTATGTAAAACTAATATATTCTTTCCTATTCCCACTTAGTATCCTACTCTAAGATCTCCGAAAGAGAAGGGGAAAAACAAAACTTAGACCTGCAAAAACTTGAGGGGTTAACATCTAGGATAGACGTGTAATCTTAATCTCCGAAGAGCACCACCATATCTCGTGCTCCATCACTGTAGAAACCATCCTTCTCATGCTCTGTTCCTGTACAAAATAGCCATATCTGCAACATGAGTGTGTTCCCCAAACTTATATGGACAATAATGAAGAAAAATATATGGACAATGAAATGCAATCGAAAATTGAGTTTCTATATTTCTTCTAAAGAATGTAGCAAGAGGTTAAGTTTTTGGAGAAAGTTACACTAACATTAATGTCTCAAAACAATGGCAATTGAAAGAGAAAAGGTGCAACTCTTCAAAATGTAGTCAACCTACTCTTTTAATAAAAAAAATATAATTTTGGACATATGAGGTCAGTAAGATAGGTTGTTGTTTGGGGAACACGTCAAAAAGCCCTGATTTGAAGGCTTCTATTCTACATCTTTGGAGTTCCCAACTGTTCCAATCTCAAGAAAGATACCAAACTTGTCCCTGTGCTTTTGGGTACGAAATTATTTCAAATCCATGGGAAATGTTATTAGCCAATTTATTTCAATTTCATGAGAGAGAGAGAGAGAGAGAGAGAGAGAGAGAGAGAGAGAGAGAGTTTCATTCTCTTAGTGAAACTTACACACAAGGGCTTCACTGGGTGAGAAATAACATACCACGTGGGTTTATATTGGGGGATATATATATTGAGGGAAAAATGACATAATATATTGAGCATATAATAGGGGGTAAAAGGTTTTTATATTCGCTGGTATAAAAAATGGAGCTCAGAGTTAATGAAAAAATGGATACATACAATATCTAGTGAAAGTAGGGGCCTTTTAAATTGGGAAGGTGTATTAGGTTTGTATTAGTAGCGGTTTATTTAAGGTGATCTTTAGAGGTATTTCCTAATATGTATTCAAATTAATGGTATTTTTTAGTATGCCATAAACGCACATGTTACGTCAGAGGTTCATTGAGTGAAGCCCCCGTGAAATTACATTGAACCGATTTGCAGAAAGGCCTTCCTCAAACATTCATGATTGAGCATGAAAAAATTTACTGAAAATGACCTCTCTATTATGAAAGAACCATTTTTAGGTCTAAACATTGTCACATCCATGGTGATTAAGTTTCTTCCCATAGAAAAGGAGTTTTCAATGTAATGAATTTATTGTAATAGAAAGCAAGTTGCAAGATGAAAGTTTTCAAGGAAGTAAATAAGAGAAATAAGTACATCTAGAATGGAAAGTTTGGTCAGGTCTTCAAAAAACTTATCCAACACTTAAAATTATTCACGAGAAAATCCACGTAGACATGCCATCTTTGGTAATAGAAGATTTTTTATCATTTTCAAAAATATCAAGATTTTTTAGACTTTACACCCAAGCAATGAAGAAAATCAGAGATGTTGAAGGAATAAAAATGAAAATTTCAACAAGAAAATAGTAACAATAATGAAAAAGTGCATCCCCTTCAAAAGGGAGCAAGCATCCAAGAAAGTGGAAAGGGAGGGGAGCTCAGATAGCCTTTATTGTAATTATTTAACTTTCCTACTAGAAAGTTTGAAGAAAGTTATTTGTAATAGTTAAAATTGGGATAACGATCACAACTCATGTGGTTTGCAAAGAAGTAGTACCACCTCCTTGATTTCTTTCACTTCCAAAACAAAACCAACATATGAGATTTTTCCTTTAATTTGAAAAGCATGATTTTGATTAGGAAGCATAAGTTAAGAATAGAAATATATATTTTGTCTCAAAGATCAACACAGGCATAAGTGAAAATTCCCATACAAACTAATACATATATGTCTATGTACATGTATATTAGAAATATTACATTAGTCAAAAGCATGCATCGATAAAATTTGTCAAATCAAAAAATACAACATTTTATAGTCAAAGATTAAGCAAATGATGGAAATGAACTAAGTTATACTCATGGCAATGAAAATCTGGCAACTAACTCATCTTCTACATCAGTGAAGACTACATAATTGGCAGTAACTGCAACTAGTGGCTTGTGAGGAAACAAGGTAGTGTTAAATAGTTGATTAAACCTTTATACACATTTTACAATGTCCTTCGGAACAATAACCACAAATTACATTTTTTGTACACTCTGCCAATGCATCAACCATTGCTTTTTTCTGTAATTGAGAGGATGAAACCACACTTGTTCCAGATGAAGCGACACCCCTAGCTAACTTCTAACCTTGTAAGCTTGGATCAACTAAAACAGAAAATAGTGGCTCACATTGGCTATGGTACTCTCCACATTCCATGTGTCACCTCTTGTATTCATGTACAATTGACCTATGCACTAAATACTTTAAGGAACTATTTAGATTAAGAGAAAAATAATAATGGTATGATAAAAATCCATAACAAAGGAATGCATTTATATGGTATTTTCTAGTAGTTGCAAAATAAGAGATTGAGTTTGATGCAAACACTAGTTGCAACATCAGTTAATAAATCTTTGAGAATGCCAACTGGAGCTGCATCTAGTACTGACCATATTGGCACATAAATCATAAGAAACCGTCCTGACTACGTAACATTTGTAGCATAATCTCCTCTAGTTGTGCCAGGTTGTTTAGAGCAATTTCTAGGAGTAATCCGTCTATAGGAAGATGGGAAGATGACATCATTCACAAGAGATGATGAAGTTATTATGTTTCTTCGATGAGAGGATTTTGTATTTTGACATGTATTTTTAACTTCATAAGTTTCGAGATCATGATTTCTCTTAATAAAAGGATTTGACAACATTGGTACTAGACGTAATTGAACGTGCTATGATACAGAGGGATGAATATACGGATGAAAAAAACAAAAATATAGAAATAGAGTTTTTTTCCTCGAAAATAATTTGTCGTGTTTATCAACAAATGCAATCAACATATTCCGAGCCTCCTCAGCAATCTAGTATTGAGGAGGATAAAAAATATAGAGATAAAAGGCTTCAAATGGGAGTTAAACATGGTCATCGATAAAAAATTGTACTTTATTAATCTGATGCACTATAAATCCATTTATACAATTTGTTTTCTCAATGTGAAACCCGTCATGGGATGTTTTGTCAGACATGATAATTTTTCCTTCTTCATAAAAAGACCGTGTCTTTGAATTTGTTGTCAAAGGAAGCCAATGGAAAATTGGTGCCTTTGCAAGCCTGAGAAGCCTATATTTAGTTTGGAAGTTCTTTGACGACTCTTTTTTCTCATATCTGGCCTACCAAAATTCTCCCATTGATTAATTTTCTTGCCTTTTCCCAAACCTATTTCATCATCATTTTCCAATGCCTCCTCAATTTCAATATTAGAGTTTGCATCATTATCGTTATCATCATCATCATCATCATCTTCCTTAATGTGTTCCACTTTATCATTTCCCTTTAAATTTCTCGTCATAGTTGCTAAGAATTCCTTGTATTCTTCCTCATCATCAACATTTTGAAATTAGTCATTTTCATTTGATTCCTGAAGAAATGTCTCTAGTTCATCAAGTGACAAACAAACCAAAGAGTATCATTTCTAATTTAGCTCAAATATTTCATATTCAACATCTTCATCATAAATTTCACATCTTTGTCTTTCAATAATGGACGTCATTGGACTCTTCAAATTTGGTAAAGCATCCATGGTATAACCCAATATCTCTTCTTCTACCCTGTCAGTTAATTTCTTCACACATTCATCCAATCTAGAGATGATGCCACCATTACAATCAATATTATTGGGTCTCCAAAATTTCATTCATTTCACCCTCTTTTCTTTCACTTTGCTTCATCATTTTCAATATATTTTAGCTCCATAACCATGCACTAAGACCATATTCATGATCAAATATAGGTTTAGACATGATTTTCCAATACATTTATTTTGGTATTTTGAGTGAATTTATGGTTAAACATTAGAAAAATAAAATGTACTCACTTATGTATAAAAGTTCGATCAGTTTTGTGACGTGTAGGCATATTTGAAGATTCAAAGATAGTCATATTTGGCCTACAAGGCTCAAATTCGAATTTCCTCTTCAAGCTATTGAAGATTTGAGGAATATTTGAGATCATTGGTTGAGCACATTTCATGGAGAAAGATCATGGAAGTTTTCGTAACTATCTCCTATCAAGCTACAAGAGATTTGTGAGAGGATATGAAGAGTTTCTAGTTGCTAGATGTTAACGCATGGTTGTAACCACATTAGATATTTATGGATCTAGGAGGGATTTATGGATCTACATTTATGAATTAGTTAGCTTAGTAATTTATATAAATAGGAATGCCTTCTCCTCTCAAAAGGTGTGAAAATTTTGGGAGTTATGCTCATACTTCAATGTAGAGTTTTGGATGTTAAGGATTGGAACTACGCATGACTAATGTAATGAATACCATTATAATTCACTTTGATATGGTTGTGCCTTCATGATGAAATCTAGTGTTTGATCAATAGTTTTCTCAACATTTCACCTCTCATGCACTTTAGAATGACCACCTAATGAGTATTGGATGAATTTTAATGTTTCATCTTTTTAAGATAGATTAGTTTCTTTTATGATTGATTTTAAGTCTTTTAATTAGATTCATTGTTTACATTGTTTTATGCTCATTCCATTTGTATTCTTTTGCAGGTCAAGCATTATTGTTTGCATGTCATAGACTCATTGATTTTCGATTTGTTTTTTTAGATTCATAGATAGTGAGGAATGATTCTAATTTGACAATGCACACATTAGTAATTTCAATTAATGCCTGATTGCTTTCAGAATAGGTTTTCATAGATTAAGAATTCAATGTTTTCTTAGTATAGGATTTGATGTTTTGTAGATTAAAATTACTTTCAAGTCTTTACTTTACAATCACTAGAATAGATTGAGTTTCCCGTTGATAAGATAGATTTACTTTCATGTTGATAAAGATACATTTACTTTCATGTGATTAAAATAACTTTATTTTCATGTCAATAGAGTAAGCTTACTTCATGTTAATTGTCATTTCAATTTCATAGATTAAAATATTTCTTTCCAAGTTTCGAATTTGATACATTTGAAAAATAAAGTGTGTGAATACTCATCTTAGATATTTTTAATGAATAGGTTTTATTTCAGTCTTTCAATTTATTTCAATATAGTAGAATTTCTTTTTGAAATTTAAAGTCGATTCTTATCATGTATTTTGCAAGCATACTTCGCAAGTTCACGAACCCTGAGTTTGACAATTTAATGACAAGTAATTAACTGACAATTAAATTACCCAACAAATTCATTTCTCAATTTCACACTCATTTGTAGGTAATTAACTTCAAGAGGGTGAGAAGGAGGTGGTATTTACTATTTTATTTAAGAAGGATTTCAAATGGAGTTGTGGCAAAAAGGACGAGATACCAACCACAAATACAATTGAGCAAAAGGTTGAACCTATGATGCTTAATGTAGGTATATTTTAGTCCACATTGAAACATATAAGGCTTAAATCTCTTTTGTTGGGGTGGATTTTACTTAAACATGGTCTATAAAATAAGGAACACCTACCTTCTCTAAGAATAACAATGGTTAAGGACGGAAATGTTGCTCAATAATATTGGCATAAGCCTAAACAAAAAATTCAACCCTCTGCATTGGCAGGATTTGATGGAAGGGTGTGGTATTGCAAAGTGGTCAACTTATAAGACAACAAAAAATACAACTCTATATAATTATTTTATTTATAGAAAATTTATTTATTTTAGAAAAATAGGTGTCTTTCTACTTTTGAAAGTGACCCCACCCCCCTTCACCAAGGAAAATTTCATCTTCCAATGGTAAGTTTGTTATTCAACTTCATATCAATATCAAATTAGTTATATATGAAAAACATAATTCTTTGTGGATTGGGATTTATGTTGATGTGTTTAACCCTTTTTGGCTATGATAGGCAAGGATATATCATAAGCTAGAATGTGGCCCCCACTCATTGATCTCTCAATGTAATCTATTACTCTTTTACAAAATATAAAAATTAGTAATGTATATATTTGAACTCTCTTAGTAGACCCCTCTCAATGTAGTAAGCTTGAAATCTAAATATATAAATTATAGTGCACAATAAGCATTGTCATAAGTTTGGTATGGAGAGGATGAGAGAGCTCTGCAAGACTGTAGCGGTCTTCCATGGAGGCCTCGGGGGCCATAACCTTGGGGTCTGAAGCTCACATCCCTCCTGCACTTAGCCGACCTGTTAACCACTCCCTCTGCCTACGCGGTTACACCATCCCTTTTGCAGATATTTTCTTGTGACTCACCGTGAAGCTCTTGGAACCTAGCTCCTTGTTTTACTCCCTCCACGACATCTGTTGTTCAGTTGACCATGACTGTCGATTCGATGGAGATCGACAACATAGACTACGAGGTGGACCCCAATCCCGACTAAGATATCTAGATGCATCGTCGAACAGGGATGGGCTCTGGACTTTTTGCTGCCAATCTACGATCGCTGACAGCTTCCCGGAGTGTTCCGTTCAGTCTGAACCCATTTGATAAGCACCCTCCGCCCCCTGTTCACATTTATGATTCTCCCGGGTTAGATTGCCCGCCGCTCTCACCGGAAACCCTAAATCTCCTGGGTACATGCCTTCAACGATCTCCCACGCTTGATGCTCCCTTGGTTCACCCTCCACAATCCTCAGCTCCTTCCCATATTCCCTCCTCCTCTCACATTCCCCCATCAGGCCCCCCTCCCTTCTCTATTCTGGCCTTCACCTCGGCAACCCTAGCACCTGATAGCTCAAACCCTAATACTCCCATTCGCTCTGGGTGCCTCAGTTCCCCCATTGCTACCACCAAATCTACCCCCTCCACCCCCATACTGTCAATCAAGGTTGTAGAGGCTTGCTTAAGGAACATCCGATGACCCAATGCTCTGATAAGCCCAAGAAGGCGAGGTGTCTCAAAGCTGTGGATAGGGACATTAACTTAACCCTCGGTGAATATATTCCAATGGGGGAAGTTGCAGACATGGCAAAGAAGGTTTTGGTTGGTTGTGTTAGGGGCATAAACTACTTAGTGGAGCGCCTTCGCCTGTGCACTTCGGAGATTTGGGGCTCCCTACTCAAGGAGCTCCCCATCATCAGAGTTTTGGCTCATGGCTCGTTTGCCCTTCGCTTCCATAAAGAAGAATATACTGATTGGATTCTTTCACGCATGTGGCATATTGAGCTTGCCCCTGTTCTGCTCAAAATATGGGACCCCTTATTTGACCCAGAATGCGAACAGTTGGGTGCAGGGCCAATCTGGGTCCGCCTGCCAGGCCTACCAATGCAGTTCTAGACTCCAGTGGTGTTCAAGTGCATAGGGGATGGTCTTGGGACTTATCTGGAACACGATCAGGCATTCGAGAAAACTGGGATCATGACAATGGCGAGAATACTTGTTCATCTAGATATCAAGGACGAGCTGGAGGAGAAAATAACACTCCACTGGAGGCATTTCTCACGTCACCAAAATCTGGATTATGGAGTGCCCTTCCATTGCTGAAGATGTCACAAGGTTGGTCATCTTTACAAGGAATGCCCTCTGCTCTCTTCGTCTACTTAGGTGCCTACAAGGTGTGTAAAACACCGTCTATCTGAAGAACCGAATGTGGATGAGCAGCCCTCGGGTCTGGATCACTCTAATGGAGTGGAAGGAGTCACTGCACAGCAAACCAGTACTCCAAGGATGCCATCTACATTCCCTCCACGGACTCAATCTAGGACTGTGGTGGATGCTACTCCTAAATTGGGTAATGTTCCTTTCTCTTGTCCTTCCGATCATACTTTTAATCATTTAAATTCAGCATTGCATTCTCCTGTGTCACTCTTGGGTTCAGTTTTGAGTGCTTTTCCCCTCCATCACTTGTGGCATTGATCCCCCCTCATCCATCATTTCCACTACCCCTCCGTCTCTACAAGCTTTGAATCCTTGCCTTCTTCCATCTTCCTCACCTTCACTATCAGGCTCCCATTCTTACAATCTTCGTTCTCGGCCTTTGAACAACATACCCTTGCTCGGCCTCAGTATCCCCTCTCATCCCTCAAAGTCTAAACCTACTAGAGGCAGACCTACCAAAATTGCAAAAGCTATTAAATCTGTGGTTGCAGATGTGGCACAGGGTCATCAATCCACCATCGAAAGGGCACTTAGAGCATCTGACACCCTTGATGTTATTCCCTAATGATTTGGCTCTCCTTCAATTGCAGGGGTTTAGCCAACCCCAAGGAAAAACTTGCTCTCAAGCATCTCTTAGCCCATACCCCCTGTGACATTTTATTTCTTCAAGAAACCCTTGGGCCCTCTAAGTAGATCACTAAAATCCTCCTATCTCTACTCCTTGGTTGGCACTTTCAAGGTATTGATGCAGTGGGTAGATCTAGGGGACTTTCCATGGGGATCAACCCTAAATCGATCAAGGTGTTATCCTCTTGGGGTGGTTTGGGTTTCAAGGTGTTATCCGCATTATCAATGTATATGCTCCCAACCATAACATACTTGCTTTTTGGCATTCCTTGCTGGGATCCCCTCTGATCAACCAATCCACCATCATTGGAGGAGATCTAAATTTGTCCTTAGGGAACGGGGAACCCTGGGGTCATCTTGCTCAAATTGACTCTCTCTCAGATCAGCTGAGCTCCCTCCTAGACCAACATGGGCTTATCAAAGTCCCCATGAACAAGAAGATGCCTACTTGGCATAACAGGCGTATTGGTGTTGCTGCTCTTGGAAGAAGGCATAACAGATATCTTATACATGAAGACTTGCTCTAATCCCTAGCCTTATACAGACAATGGGTAGTCTCGGGCGGCATCTTGGACCATTCCCCAATTTATTTGGAGGTGACTAGCCCTTTTAGGAAACCTAAGGCCCCATTCAAATTTAATTCAACCTGTTTAAAAGACCCGAAATATGTCAAATTGGTCTCGGATTTCTGGCAAGCCCAACCTCCTCTCAGTGATCAGAGAAAGGCTGGGGATTTCTGTAGAAACCTGAATCAGCTAAAGAAGTTAACCATCGATTGGTCTAAGAGGAAAAAAGAAAGAGATGAACAATTACTTGTAGATATAGAAGATCAGTTGGCCTCCTTAACTGATGATAATGGGCTTGGATATTTATCCAATGAATTAAAAATTCACTTGATGAAATTGGAATCTCAGAGATCTAAGATCCTTCTGGGAAAGGAAGAACTTTGGAGGCTTCGTAGCAGAGGAATATGGCTACAAGCTGGGGATGGCAATACAACATTTTTCCACAATTTTTCTAATGGGAGGAAAGCCAACAATACCATTTGGCAGACGCCCATGGATCAGGAGAGAATGGCTACCACTCACCCCCAGCTAGCATAGCTTGGAACTTCACACTTCAAGCAGCTTTTTAAAGCCCCTCTAGCCCCCTCTTTGCCTAATATCATTAACCTAGCTGGTCACTTTCCTGGATACCTGGACCCGGATGGCATTGATGATCTTATTAAACCTGTTTCCATGGAGGAACTTGAAAACACATTAAAATGGTTCAAGAGAGACAAAAGTCCAGGCCCGAATGGTTGGCTTGTGGAATTTTATATTGCTTTCCTGGACATCATTGGCCCGGATTTGCTTGGAGTGATTGAAGAAAGTTGGACCCTTGGTCGTATATTTTCCCTGATCAACTTCACATACATTGCCCTCATTCCAAAGATAGACTCTCCATCTTCCTTTCATGATTTCTGCCCTATTTCCCTTTGCAACTGTCTATACAAAATCATTGCCAAGATTATAGCCAATTGTATAAAGCCTATTTTATCTAAACACATCTCTCAAGAACAATTTTCCTTCCTCCACCACAGACATATTCATGAAGCCATTGGCTCTGCCCAGGAAGCCCTCTACTCTATTAAAATTAAAAAGCTCAAAGGGATGGCTCTCAAAATTGACTTATCCAAAGCCTTCGACAAAGTAAGTTGGCTTTACCTTAGAATGATCCTTACTCATCTGGGTTTTCCTTTGGAATTCATAAGATGGATCATGGGTTACATTACCTTTGTATCCTTTGTAGTTCTTATTAATGGGTCTGCCTCCCTCCCCTTTCAAGCCGAAAGAGGCATTAGTCAGGGATGCCCCTTATCCCCCTTGCTATTTCTTCTTGTAATGGAAGGCCTGAGTAAACTTATATATTCGAAGAAGCATGCTGGGAGGCTTGGGGGCCTGAAAATCACTGATCATTTCCTTCTATCCCATCTTCTCTTTGTGGATGACATTCTTGTCTTTCTCAATGGAAGCGTATAGGACATTACTACTTTAAAAGAGATTTTAAAACTCTTCAGTGCAACTACAGGAATGGAAATCAACAGGGAAAAGTCCACTATATCTTTCTTTGAATGCTCTCAACAGGAAATTCAACTCTCTCTCCAAAATTTCCCCTATCAAGTGTTGGATCTTCAGGCTGCACTGAAGGATTTGGGATTTAATTTAAAAGCGGATGGATATAAAATAGCAGATTGGACTTGGCAGCTCACTAAAGTGGAGAAAATAATAAACATCTGGTGTCATCGGTTTCTATCCAAGGTAGGAAGATTGATTCTCATCAAATCAATTTTAGAATCTACCCCAGTTTTCTGGATGTCCTTGGCTTGGATTCCCCTGGGGATTCTACATAGGATTCAAAAACTTTGCAGTCACTTTCTATAGAGGGACCAAAAGGATTGGAAGCCATTTGCATGGGTCAAATGGAGCAGAATAGCAAATCCCAAAAAATGGGGAGGTTGGGGACTAAAGCACCTTTCGACTTTTGCGCAAGCACTGGCAGCAAAACAAGGTTGGTTACTCCTGACCCATAAGAGCCTCTAGTTGAAGGTGGTCTCCTAACAAATACATTTGGCCCAGTACTTTAAGTGAATGGATTAAAGGACCCTCTTGGAGCAGAAAAGGTATTTCGGTCATCTGGAGGGCCATCCTAAACACCATGCCCATTATAAAAAGAGGCCTCATCTGGAAGATTGGTAATGGGGGCATCTGTGTGCATCAGCCTTGATCCCTGGACCGGTAGTGGGAATGCATATCAGCTTCCTACGACTTTGATCACATTTCTTAAAAACATAGGTGTCCTGTATATCTCTCAACTTGGTGATCACCGAAACTCATCTATTTTACATCAAGCTTGGCACACTGGTGAGGATTGGCACATTCCGATTCAATGGGAAAGACAATGGGAAATTTTTTGGAAAGCTCTGATAGAATCCCATGTCCGACTCAATGATGACGAGGATGAATTGCTCTGGGGTCTCTCCAAAAAGGGCCACTACTCACCCAAGCATAGGTATGACCTCATACAAGCAGAGGGAAAACCAGACAAACAAATGAGTTGGTGGACTTAGCTTTGGAAGTTAAAAGCTCCCCCGCGCACTATCTTACTAATGTGGAATATCATTGAGGATAAAACACCCACAGGAGTAAATTTAAGGAAAAGGGCATTCATGGGACCTTCCTGGTGTGTACTCTGTCATCAGGAAGAGGAATCCAACCATCATTTATTCCTTGATTGTCCTACTTCAAAACAGTTATGGTCGCAAGTACTGCTCACTCTTAACATCAGTCTAAGCTGGCATGGTGCAGACATTGCTACTACTTGGGACAATTGGTGGGGAGATGCAATGGATCCTAAAAGTAGAAATTTGCCGCTTCTGATTTCTTGGCACATCTGGATGTGTCGAAACAATATCATTTCCCAGGACTGACCTATAAATTGGGCACTGATTCCACCAAAGATCTACTTGGCCTATGAGGAAATTCCAACTGAAGAACATATCAATCGACCCAGGATCATCGCTCAGGAACAGATAGACACAACAAAGCCCTAGGCATACATTGATGGGGCAACACAAGCACAAGGATGTGGAGGGGGTGTAATTATCCACCTATCAGTCACACATTCTTTCCACATTTGCATGGGCTTAGGCTAGGGAACAAATAATTACGCAGAGTTGATAACCCTTCGTCACTTAATACATTTTGCCATTCTCAAAAACTGCAGACACAGTCAGATTTTTGGGGACTCCAAAACAATCATAAATTGGTTTAACAACACAGCTACATGCCATGCATATTCTCTAAGAACTATTATGGATGATATTGTTTTTCTCAAAACACATTTTGATCATATTTCTTGCACTCATATCTACAAGGAGCACAATGAAGATGGGGACAAGCTATCAAAAGAGGCATCGCATCGTCCTCGAGGAGAATGGCTTATCACAGAACATTCACCGGAAGGGACCTTCAGGTATTTTCACAGACCATATATAGATCAAGAGCTTCAGCGGGTGGACAGCCCCTAAAACAACAACATTTTTTGTCTTTATAACGGGTTTATATATATGTATACAACACTTTTGGGCATCTGAACAACGATCACTTGGTGATTGTTTGCTTATGTAATTATTGATGTACAACAACCCCACTGGGTTTACATAGTTTTTGTTTGGAACTATCAATTTACTAAGGTCATTGCATTTGCATATGCCTATGGACATCTACAACATGTAATTTTCAACATATAATGGAATTAAGAATTTTCTCCCTGGGAAAAAAAAAAGCATTGTCATAAGGAATAATAATTGTCATCTAGTGGAAAGGAATGCAAGAAGGTCGTATCACGTCCTACAAGTTTTTATAACACTTCAACCATGAAAGAAAAATGAAGGGACAAATAAAGGATAATTCATAACATCTTTGACAGAGTGGAATGTTGTTGTTTTAGATCATACATGCACTACATGACAATAAATTTCCCTTAAACTCATAATATCATAATGCATACATACATAGATTTATAGCACACTTCTTTTTCAAAGCTAGCTTATGCACATGAGAACTCACCACCAACATAAAATAGCTGAACCTAGAAAAGACTAATCTTATCCCAAAAATGTTTATCCTATTTTATCTTATCCCAAAAATGTTTATCCTATTTTATCTTATCCCAATTTCTATTTTTAACAAGGTACGGCACCCCTAAGATGGACATCACATCTTTATCATGGAACAAGTGGAAATTGATTCAATACAAAAAAAAAACTGAGATGCACATGCCTAAGTCTCAACTCAATCTATTTTTGCATCCCACATACTCATCAAAAGGATTGTTCTTGCATAATAATAAAAATACAAATTTTTTCCTCTGATACTTCCATAATGTGGCAAAGGATTTTGGAGGAAAAATTTAGCATTCTGAAGGTGCATGGGAAGGAAAGAGTAGAATTTGTCTAAAATTTCAAAAATGATATTGAAAAAAAGGCACTTGCAAGAAAGTTGTTATGGGGAATTGTTTCTAGAAGTAAAAGACCAAAAAGGAATCCAAACCCCTAATAGAAATGTTAAGATTTTTTAATGGAGACAAGTAACATATATAAGGGAATGGACTGAGTAGCAAGAAGATATCTATTTAGGATTTTCTCAAGTGGACTCTTAGAAAATGGTTGCTCTTTCCAGAAGAGCAATTCTCAATTTGAAGTGCATGGTGATGTAATTCATTCTATCTATGATTAAGTTTTAAAACTATAAGATGGGAAATCAACCCATAATAATGAATGACAAGAGAAAGAAATTGGTTTTGGAATATAATATATCTGAGTTATGAGCCCAAAATTTGCAACTTGTCAAGACACATAGCTAGTTTTTTTTGTAATTACATTCTTATAAAAAAATGGAAGATGAATATTTCTATTTTTTTCAACAGTGTCATCTTTATTCCTATGCTTTTATTTTACATTTAATTAACAAAAATATATGTTTATATATAAAACATTGTTGATATCTTTTACCGCATTTTTCAACCCCATTTACTCTCATCTCACATGTTCATCTATGTTCTAGAACCCATATTATCTGATGTCATAATTTTAAATATATCTATTGTATCCCCACCAGATTTTAAGAGTGGCCTTTGATAGTAGCTATAATATCTTTCCTTCATAGAGATATGGGTGCATTGAAAGCACAGGTAGGGTGCCTAACTCACCACATTTTCTGTGTGTGATATGTGATTCTTCCCATTTATTGAAGTCATATTTCCAAAAGGAAAACATTTTTTTTGTTCATTCCAGCTAGGACATGACTTAGCACAATTGTAATTCGCTTCATGACTGCATTGATGTTCAAAAGTAGAGACTAGAAACATGAATTGTGTTCAGCACCGGTAACCACATATCATTGAATAATAGACAACATGGGAAAGACAAAATATGAAATGCAAGTGCGGTTATAGAATTTTTGTTCTGATTAAGTACTTAGATAAAAGTCTTGTTCTTTGAAACAAAATTAGGGACTTCTAACCGATTATGGAACTTGGCCTAACATGCTCTTCTCTCTTGGGTTGAAAGAGGGAGCAAAAAAGAACACACACGATAATCATATTTCAATTAATCAATTCATTAATTAAAAAAAAACCTAAGTCGACTTCTTTTAATTTATATAGGAAGTATATTATTGAATATGATGTGCCCACTGATATGAAATAGTCTCAGATATTGAGTTATCCTATGGACCATGATTACAAAAGAGAGATCAATGGGTAATAGTATGTACAAGAAAACTAAGAAGAAGAGGTTGATGGAATGAGTAAAGATAACTTATATATTGAAAGAATTCAATAAAATAGGATTTTACTTTGATTTCATAGTTGGTAAATATAAAGGATGATCATGGTCCTTGTTTTAGAGAGAAATTATATTAGGTTAATGTGTTGAATAATTCAAAATAGTCTAAGACATAAGTTGTGCTATGGGAAATGGTTATAAAAGAGAGACAAAAGGATAACAATATGCACCAACAAAATGTGAAGAAGAGGATTGTATGTTGAATCCAATATTAAAAAGAATCATCTTGAGTTCATAATTGGACAACAGAAAGGATGAATATGGAAACATGTTGGCTTCTAATAGGAAAATGTTGTAATGAGATTGCTTTGAGGATGGAAGAACAATATAAGCATGAAAAAATTAGCATATTCATCACAATCAAAATCCTCAATCGAAGAGTAAAAGCATTCCAACTGTTCAATGTTTGATAAGGCAAACCTTTATGATAGATTCATCTCTATATTTGCATGAGTTCAGAATATGAGGTTGCAAATTCTTCAATAAGAAATGCATTCATTACCATCTAATGTTCCTTTAAGGATAGACATGTTTATGAATGACATTCTTAGATAAACAATGTGCCTTGTAGAGGGTCGGTGACACCACATGTACTTTTTTTGTGGATGTACATTGTAATTCAATTTTTTATGTTCATAATTATAGGCAAGCCTAGGAGGATGCAAAACAATATTCTTTGAAAGCCTAAATTTATACCATTTCCTTGAATTTCCTCACATAAAAGAGCCAAAAGAAACTCTGAAATGAAAAACCATTTATACATAAGGTTTTTGCCAAAGAATTTAGATATGATTCCATTGGTAATAAATACTTTAGATGGAGTCTTTATTGGGTTAAAAAATAAAAGTGTAACAAAACTCAATGTGAATATTAGTTATGTTGAGAATAGATTAACATCTTAGGTATGTACCTATGTTTATATCTACAACCTTACTTCTAAATCATAGTTTCCTTATTATTTTTCTAAGTCAAATCCTTGAAGTGAGAGCCTTTCTTTTTATGTGCTAGGAATTTGTTACCTGCAATCCATGTTTGTGGATATTTCTTGAGAAAAGTCGAATATGTGAAAGAAGGCTTATCTCAGCAATATAATTCAATTAATGTCACATTTTATCAAAATTCAAAACTCATTTACAATGATTATTACCGGAAAGCTAAAGTGCAAAAGAAATTGGAAAAAGTTTGAAAGCCTCAAATGTGTATGGAGCATATCCTTTTTTAGGAATAATTCAGTGTAAATAATTATAATTTTTTTTGTTGACACTATTGTGTCAATGTGTATACCAAATGATTTTAAGAAATTACAATGAAAAAGGTGTTTTACAAGTGTGGCATTAGGCATGTTCTTTGAAAACTTCGTACTTATCCTACACAACAATACCCTATTAAATTGACCAATCCCTTACGTTGTACTTGCCCAACTCTACAAGCTTCATTGTAGTACTCTAATTATTTACTTTTGGTTGAAAAGTTAAAAAAACAAAAGGATAAATGATGTCAGGAAATATTGTTTTATTTTCCAAAAAAAAAGGAAAATGGTAATGAATGAGAACTTATGATAGTATACTATAATCCTCTCAAGAAAAAAGGTAAAAGGATAACATGAGATATTAGCCCTAATTGAGAGGAAAAAATAGAACAAACAAAATATCTTTCTTCTGTGAGTTCTTCTAGGACAAAAAGAGAAGATAGGACATATTAACAGACCACAAGAGAGGCATAACTAGAGATAAGTTCCATATTGAGGAACCGGTTAAAAAAAATCCAGATCTTTGGGAGATAAAGACAAATCTAGAAAAAGAGACTAGTGGGAGTGAAACACTGGTAGGACCTAATGAATTTGGCACGATGCTGCCAAGATCTCATGAGATGCCCAAAATAATGAATAAACTCATCTCCATGATGTTGTTCTTCCTGACAGTTCGGGACAGCTCAGGGAGAACTAGTGAGGAATTGGTTCAAGGTCGGGTAGAATGTGGTAGCCTCTTACCTTTTCCCATAAAGGGTTTCAATAAGAGTAGAAAAAAACTCACTATGTTTAGATGTATTTGAGAATAAAGTAGTTGAGTAGAAAAATGTGTTTCTATGGATTGATTGTGCGTTTGTAGGAGTAATTTTAGATATACTATGTTGAAACAAGGATATAGGTTATGTGTAGAGGAAGTTAAATATGAAAGAATTATTGGAAACTATGCCATGCTACATGATAGGAGTGGATTGAGCAAGAAAATATAAATACTTCTAGGATAGAGAGTTATTATACAAATCATCTGGGTAATTAAAGGTATCTAATAGTGAATTAGGTTCCATGGATGTTTTGGTTGGAACTATTTTGTGTAAGAAATGCAAAAAAGGTATATGCAGTAGCTAAGTATATGTACACTGTGATAAACACGTAAATAATTAAAAGTTGCATAAGTCAGAAGTATAGTTGTAGGATAAAAATCCAAAGAAAACCTTGAGTCCTGAATGAATAGAATAAGACCTAGAGAATGGTCAAGAGTTCTCCGTTATAGAGATCCTCTGTGATTCTCAAATTCGGACTACTGTAGGAACACAAAATAATACAAATATAAACATAAACAAAGAGATGCAGCAAAAATAAAACTTCATTTCATTAATACCAAATTAGATCCATGTTAACCCTAGATCTATAATGTGCCGAGAGGGATCAAATATCTTGAGGTGAAAACCTCTTTTTTGAGTGCAAAACTTGAGGAAAGGTTTGCATCTCGAGAGATTTGTTCCCTCTCCGTGCTTGATAGGTCTGGGGTTAAGATGGATCTATGATGATTATATAATATCTATATTTTTATCTATGTGTCTCTTTCTTATTTCCTCTCTCTATCTTACACATGAAACATACACACACTCTCTCTCTCCATATCTATCTATCTCCCTCTCTCTCCCTCTTCCTATACCTCTCTCCCTCTTCCTATCCCTCTCTCTCTCATCCCCTTATCTCCCTCTCTCTATTCTCCTTCTCTCACTCTATCTCTCTCCTCCTCTGTTTATTCCCTTCCACTCTCCTCTCTCCCTCACTCTCTCTCCTTCTCTCCCTTTTCACTCCCTCTCTCTCTCCACCTTTATAACTATATGTCTTTTTTGTTCCTTCCCTCTCTCTCCCCCTCCAAATCCATTTCTCTTGTCTCTCTCCTTCTCTCTCTTGACTGCACTCCCTTCCTTCCTCTCTCTCCCTTTCTCTCCCACCTCCCTCTATCTCCCCCCTAATATCTATCACTCTCTCTCTTCTTATCTCTCTCCCTCTCCTTCTCTCTCTCCCCGATCCATCTCCATCTCATCGTCTCTCTCTCTTCCCCTTCTCTCCCTATCTTTCTCCACTCCTATTCTCTTTATTCTCTCCTCTCCTCTCTCCCTCATTCTCTCTCCATATCTCCTTTGTCACTCCCTCTCTCCCCCAAACTCTATCTCCTTATGTTTTTATTCTTTCCTCCCTCTCTCTCCCCTTCTAAATACATCTCTCTCTCGCCTCCTTTGTATCTTCCTTCCTCTCTCCCCCATTATTCCTCTCTCTCTCTCTAACCTCCAAATCAGTCACTATCTCCCTTTGTTTCCCTCTCCACCCCCTTCTCTTAAATTTCATCCCATTGTATCATGTTTAAGAATGTGTCTAAATTAAAAAATCAATTGATTGTACAATATTGAACCTATATTTTGGATCAATCATGTTAAAGAAAATATAATAATGAAAAACTTCAAATAATCATGCACTATCTTTACTCTATTATTGTTAGTCACTTTTCTTGCTCTCATCACTTGGATCCTTAGTTAAAATGGATCTATTTTAGCTATTAATATATTATATAAATTTCACATATTTATCTATAAAAGCATTCTCATTTTAATTTTATTAAAACATTCATCTAATTTGAATCGGAATATTTTAGTGTCATGAGGATAGAGGGTTAGATATATCTCAAAGGTAATTATAACCTTTTTCTTTTTAGATTCAATTAAAAAAATAGTATAAATTAAATATTTATAAAATATTTTAATTGTGAAATAAGTTATGGTTTGTGACAAGTGGTATTGATAAGCCATGAGTGGCCCATGGTATTGTAGCAAATCCTATTTACAAGTTAATAATATCAATTAAAGTGGGGGTGAATATCCATGGTTAATACTCTTGTCATATTGTTATTAAATATTTTAATTGTGAAATAAGTTATGATTTTTGGTCATGTGTTATTGATAATCCATGGTATTGGCCCATGGTATTGTAACAAAGCCTATTCACAAGTTCATAGTATCAATAGAAACGTGAGGGTGAATATCCATAATTAAAAATCTTGTCATATTGTTATGAAATATTTTGACTATGAAATAAGTTATGTTTTTTCGACATGTGGTATTGATAAGCCATGGTAATGGCCCATGGTATTGTAACAAAGTCTATTTACATGTTAATAATATCCATGGTTAAGAATATTGTCATATTGTTATAAAATATTTTGATTTTGGAATAAGTTATGTTTTTTGGGCATGTGGTATTGATAAGCCATGCTATTGTAGCAAAGCCTATTTACAATTTAAAAATATCCACAATAAAGTGGGGGTGAATATCGATTAAGAATCTTTTCATATTGATATAAAATATTTTGATTGGCAAATAAGTTAGGGATTTTGGGCATGTGGTATTGATAAGCCATGGTATTGTGGAAAATAATATTCACATCGAATATTTAAAATGGTTTACATACTTACATTAGACCTACACATCTACTCTATACTCTCCTCAATAAAAAGACTAATGTAATGTAAACATTTTAACTTCATAAAAATCAAATAAAAATAACCCTATGTTAAAAAAAAATCTACGTTATTAGTTTACATACTTACATTACACCTACACATCTACCCTATACTGGGATGTAGAGCGCCTCTCGGTGCGATCACATAACTGAAATATGCTTACATACATAATGGAATTAAACTAGCTCGGGCGATGGTAGGTTATCTCTGAGAAGAGATGTGGCGGCTACATGCCTCTGAATTGTGTTACAATGAGGCTCGAAGACCTATTTATTATTGAGAAACAATGGAAACCCAAACATCCCAAAAATTAACCCTAGCAGATGAAGGCCAAAATATGGGCCTCGTTTGGGTAAATTGGTACATCAACTTCCCGGGGTCATAACTTTGGCATACGATCTTCATTTGACGCGTAGAATACCTTGTTAGAAAGATCTATTTGAGGAATAAAACTTTCAACTATAATCATGTGTCAAAATCTCAATCATGTTTTCTCGTTTTCCAAAAGATGTCGTTTAAGGCCTGAAAAGGGACCCGAAAAACTACCAAAAATAGTAAATTGTGCTACAATTAAGGAAACTGAAAAATAGAAAGAAACTGTGGTGGGGGTTCAAGTGGAATAGGAGAGTGGCCACAAATATCCACCTAGATCATTCCTCCTGCCTTAGAAATCAATGGTCCCCATTGCGTTGAGTGCCTCCATGAGATGGGGAAACGTTTGTTGAACATGGTCCCTGGTGAGCCACTTGCCTTGGTGCAAGAGTTGGACAAATTTGACAACCCGATACAGTTAGATCTAATGTTGGCGAGTGTTCATAATCTGTGTGTCCATGATCTGATTAGTTGTGGCCTGTTCCATGCAGTCTGGGTTTAATTATGTTGGTGTGAGTTGTTCTACAATGTTTGATGTGTCCAGTAATGGTGTAAAGTATGGTTGAAGGAGGTCCACATTGAACACTGGGTGCAGGCCAAGGAATGGTGGAATGTTGAACGCAAAAGAATTGTCCCTGACATCCTTAGTGATGGTGTAAGGCCCATATCGGAACGAGTGAAGCTTGCGGTGGAGCCCAGCAAGGTGCTCCTTCTGCTAATGTAACCAAACTTTGTCGCCCACCTCAAACTTTTGTGCCACATGACGCTGATCATGATGCTTCTTGTACTGAACATTGGATTTGTCCAATATGTCGTGAACCTATTGGGGGATGTGTTGAATGCGCTTGATGAAGTTGTAATCCTTGTTAGCATCAAACTGGACATGATTCGAATTTGCTGTAGTAGATGCAAATGGGATGGCCACATCAATGGGACATAATGGCTAGAATCTTAATCCCACCTTAAAAGGGTTATGTCGAGTTGAGTTGTGGAGAGCTTTGTTGTAGATGTGCTAGATATAAGGGATGATTTCATCCCATGTGCATGGATGCTTCGAGTTGTACATGTGTTGAACTTGTGGGATCATCTTGTTAACGACCTCTATTTGGCCATCAGTTTGGGGGTGGAAATTCATGGACTTAGTGAGCTTGGTATCCAACATCGACTAGAGATTTTACCAAAATGTACTTAGGAATGGATTTTCCTGATCTGAGATAATGGACTATGGGATCCCAAACTGTACCTACACCCATTCAAAGAAGAGCTTAGCAATGGCTTCTGTTGTGATACTCTTCTTACAGGCTGCGAGAATGGCCATCTTAGAGAATTTGTTGACGACCAAGAAAACACAGTCATTGCCATGATTAGTGGAAGGAAAGCCCGACATCTAATACATGGATATGGATTCCCAAGGTCAACTAGGAGTAGGCATAGGAGTATATAGGCCTTGCTTCTTAATGGTCGGTTTCGCCAATAAAAATATGTATGTAGCACTACCCTAAAATGTCTAGAGACCCGACTATAATGTGTCTCCCCAATCATCTTGGCATGTTCACTTGAAGAAAAACAGAGTGTCCCAAGTGCCATAATAGTGCATCCCAAAGGTGAAAAACTGGAACTCTCTTGCCTTCCAGGAGCTTCTAGTATGTGTTGCTGAATTATGAATAGCTCTTGTAATGATGAGGCCACCTCGCAGTGTCGTTCCCACAAGAGTCGAGCACAGTGGTCAGTGCCATGACCAGCAGTCGGCTGAGGCAATCTGCAATACTTTTGGTGCTTCCCTTCAAATATGATTTATAGAAATTTGGGTTTTCGTTGTTTGCACTACAATTTTATGACAAAATCCATAAGATTCCTTCGATAGTTCCTTCTAAAAAAGAATCTGGTTCACCTCACAAATTATTCCCTAAATTTTCTTTTGTACTAAATTTGATACCACTTAATAGTGAAATTTCGGGTTGCCCCAACACTCTCCTAATACTCTAGGATACTCCACACAAAACCCCACAACTATGTTTTAACCCACATTTGAGAAATTCATAAATTTATTTAAAATGAGGAGTCAAAATCAGATTGGAGATTTCCTTCACAAATGTTATGATATCTCTCTCTCCTGCCTTCCCATCCCTTTTCACACCTCACCCTGCTCACATGGGCTTCATATCATCAAGGGTGCAGCCAACAGGTCGAAACAAGCTCTCAAAACCTCACATGCAACCCAAAATTGTCTTGTTGTACGTGCTAAGAAATATTTTCATAGCGCATTGTGAAATCTTTTTGTAGCTCCTAGACTTGTCTTTTTGCATTCCTGGGAAGCTGAATTGATTTGGACTTGCTCCGAATCAACTCTACATGGACTTGAGTCTCTCCTTAACACCACAAATGACCTCATACGCCCTTTATCACGGGGATTTACCTCTTTAACTCACAGATTACCAAGTAGGAACAAATCTCAAGGGTTTTGGACAATACACTAACAAAACAGGGTACTCAAGTTCCCTATAACAATGCTCCATTCACTGTGAGTTTTACACTATCCCTACTCCATCATGTAGGGAACAATCCTAACAGTTTTGGAACGCACTACAAAAGGATGTGACTGCACTCTAACATGGGTACTATTTTTTATTCTAAACACCTAATCATCTCCATAATGCATAGACACTACCCACGCGCTCTCCAGAACACAGAGACTTACCCCATGGGTTTTGGATAATGAAAATACAACACCAATGTTGCATGACTAACACACACAATAGTTAAAGCTACATGGCATAATCCCAATTGATTCAACAAATTACAGGGTCTCACAATTGTGCACCAACAACACATGGCTTCTACAATGCATGTGTGGCACTACCATGTACTAGCAACAATAATACACATCACTATTCATACCAAGAGCATATCCTAAACACATCAGCGATAAACATGGCCACAATTTGAATTTACATCCTCACACACACAGAGGGTTATCAAGCAATGAACATATGTAGACCACACAACCACTCATACATTGTGTAACACAACTTCACAGTCTTCGCAATCTTCAATGTATTTGACACATACATAACCAACCATAGAACAGGGACTAATTCTGGAAAGGAAACCAACATATGAGCCTGCTCACAAGCTCTCATGCACATTACGATATGCCAATGGTGGCTATGCTCACCCACAAACTTGTAATCATATATTCTAAATACTCCATCTACCACTACAATAGCCATATTAAGCTATAAATTCATACACACAGGTAAATAAATATTCTCATCCCCCAAAATGCATTTAAGCCAACACATATCAATCATTAACAAGTGCAGATAAACAACTTCAGTCATAATATACAGACAAAGGAAGATATACACGCACAAAGGCACATAAACACAATTCTTTGTTAATCAAATTCTAGATACATTAATCTGGTCATATTTTACAATGTTGGCATGTGCAACCTAGGCCTCTCATCCTCTTCCTCTTCTCCTAACATTGGATCTTCTCCTCTCCACCGCTACACTTGTGCCTCTTTTGCACACACTCTCCTCTTATCAACCACTCTTTCCTTTATAATGAAAGCTAACATGTGTAACCAAGAGTCGCAAGTGATGGTTCATTTACCCTTCTCACAAATATGGGAAACTAAAATTACATTTACATTAATTATATTTACATTTGGAAATATTTCATCTCACGTGCTAATGAAAATGTCTATTAAAACATTTGTAATCTCTCCCAACATCATCATGCGACCTCCCATCACATTGGCATGTCTCAGTCTAGTATTCCTCATACGTTGTGCTCCATCTATGCACCTACATCAAAATCATAAGGTACAAAATATATATGACATCCTAGTCATATGCGTATGGCCATCTCGTAACAACCTCAAATCATGAGCTGTAATATGCCTCTACAGTAACAAGTTTTCACCTTGCTACATAGTACTTCACCAAAATTTCTCCTAATTTAGGGGTTTTGGCATCTTCCTGGTCCCCTTCGATCACTCCTTTCTCACGTTTGTTGCATATCTTCTCACCTTCCTCAACTGTCACCTGCACAATGAAACAAATTTCTCAACAGATCTTTACTCAACTCGTACCTTCTTCTACTTCTTTCACTGTGAACTTTGACCTTGTACTTTCTACCAAAGTATTCAAACTTTCCAATACCTTGCTTAGAAATCATTTTTTTTTTCATCCAAAAATCTATTCCTTCTACTTTACTTTTGTCAATCTCATCCTCTAACTTAATCCTTGGCTGAAATTTCTTGTCTTCAAGATGCTCATCAAATATTCATTTTCTTCAATTTTATAAGATCTGTCATAAGACCTCATCTTCCACAATCTTACTGAACCAATTCCTCTCCAACCAAGAACGTCTCACTTCCCTGCAATAAACTCACTTATTGCTGTCATGTTCCTTTTCTCTTCAACCTTTTTTTCCACTGTCAAGTTTTCTTCAAACTTGGAAATTCCACACTACAATTTTATGACAAACCCCTGAAAATTCCTTTCACAATTCCTTCTCAAATAAAATTTGGTTAAACTCACAAGTTCTTCCATAAATATATTTTTGTACTAGCTCTGATACCACTTATGGTGAAATTCCTGGTTTCCTCAGGTTTCTCCCAATACCCTGGGATACTCCACACAAAATCCCACAGCTTTATTTTCACCCACATTTTGAAAATTCAAAAATTTAATTAAAATGCGCATTCAAAAATTAGATTGGAGATTTCCTTCACAAATTATATGATATCTCTTTCTCATTCCTTCCAATCCCTTTTCACAAGTCACCCAAATCACATGAGATTCATCTCATCAAGGGCATGACTAGTAGGTCGAAACAATCTCTCGAAACCTCATACGCAGCCCAACACTATCTTGTTATAGGTGCTACAAAATATTTTCATAACGCGTTTCCAAATATTTTGTAGCACCTCAGACTTGTATTTTCACATTCCTTAGAAGATGAATCGACTGTGATTTTCCCCTAATTAACTCTACACAACCTTGAGTTTCTCCTTAACACCACACATGAACTCATACACTCTTCTTCATGGGGATTCACCTCTCTAACTCACAGATTACCAAGTAGGAACAAAGATGTAGGGTTTTCAGTAGCACACTAACAAAACAAAGTACTCGAGTTCCCTATAACAATGATCCATTCACTGTGAGTTATACATTGTCCCTACTTCAGTACACAGGAAAAATCATGTGCAGGGAACAATCCTCACAGTTTTGGAACACGACACAAAAGGAAATGATTTCACTCTAACAGGGGTAGTCTATTTTTATTCTAAACACCTAGTTCACGCACTCAAACATCTCCAAAATGCATAGACACTACCCACGCACTCTCCATAACACACACACACTTCCCCCACAGTTTGGGACAATTACAAGAAAAATACCAACGCTACATGACTAATGCACACAACAATTAAAGTTACAAGGCATAATCTCAATCAATTCAATGGATTACAGGGTCTCACAACTGTGCACCAAAAACACATGGCTTCTACAACACATATTTGGCACTACAATGTATTAGCAGCAATGACACACATCACTATTCAGAATAGGATCATATTCCAAACACATCAGCAATAACTACGACCATAATTTGAAGTTAAAACCTCACACACACAAGGTTATCAACCAACAAGCATATGTAGACCACACAACCACTCATATGTTGCGCAAAAGAGCTTCAAAGTCTTGACATTCTTAAATATATTCGACACATACATAACCAACCATAGTGTAAGGACTAATTCTGGACAGGCAACCAATATCTCATCCTGCTCACAAGCTCTCATACGCACTACCATATGCCGCTGGTGGCTATACTCACCCACAAACTCACAATCATACATTATAAATACTCCAACAACCACTACAACAACCATATGAAGCTATAACTTCATACACACAGGTAAATACATATTCTTAGCCCCCAAAATACATTTAAACCAATACATATTGATCATTAACAAGTGTTGATAAAAAACTTCATTCGTAATAAATGAACAAAGGAAAATACATGCACATAGAGGCACATAAATAAAATTCTTCGTTAATCAAATTATGCATACATTAATGTGGCCATGTTTTACAATGTGGGCATGTGCAGTCTAGGCCTCTCTTTGTTTGCATCTTTTCCTGGCATTGGAGCTTCTCCTCTCCGCTACTCGACTTCTTCCTCTTATGCGCACACTCTCCTATTCTCAACCACTCATTCCTTTATAAGGAAAACTAACATGGGTAACCAAGAGTCACAAGTGATGAATCATTTCCCCTTCTTACAAATATGGGAAACTAAAATTACATTTATAGTAGGAAATATTTACTCGCACATCCTAATGCAAATATCTATCAAAATATGTGAAATCTCTCCCAACATCATCATGTGACCTCCCATCACATTGGAAAGCCTCGGTCCAGTCTTCCTCGAACTTTGTGCTTTGTCTATGCACATGCGTCAATGTGGCTAAATTCTTGAACTATTTCTGGTGGTTGATGCTATGATATCAAAATTTCATCTCATTAGATAATGGGTTGGTTCTAGAGGTTCAAATCATGTTCCTATTGTGTTGGAAATCTTGGGGAATTCTTGGAAGCATGTAAATCCATTTGAAATGAATTCCAGCTAGCTCAAAGATGAGGAGTTCATTGAAATGGTTATAGACAATTGTTAGCCTTTTGATGAACATTTTGGGCATTGTGTCCCCATCCAATTTTCCCATAACTTAAAATTTGTCAAATCCATTACCAAGGATTGGGTTGTTTCTGTGAGACATCGAGAGGAGGAGGAATTGAGGGATGTGGAACTTATGATTGAAGGTTCTTCTGGAGATGGAACAAATGGATATAGTTCTATTGAAACTTATGATGCCATTCAACAACTTGTGGCTAGGAGGAATTTGATTCTTGCAAAAAATGAGGAGGTGTGGTGACTAAAAAGCAAGGTCATTCAGTTGGATAGTGGCATTGAAAACACTATGTTTTTTCATGCGTGTGCAAAAGGTTGGAAAATAAATAACACAATTTGGGGTATGTCGGATGGGGAGGGTCAAGAGGTTACATCCTTCAAAGGTGTTGTATCCTTGGGGAAATCACGTTTGAGTAATACCTCAAGGAGCCTTAGAAGGTCAATTTATCAGAGATTGTTCGAGTGGCTTAATTCTTTCCACACTTTGTGGAGGAGGATGAGAATGTGGCGCTGATGGTTGAAGTTTCAGAGGGGGTGTTGAAAGATGCTCTTTCAAGCTTACAAAATTATAAGAGTCCTGGTTGTGATGGTTGGGTTGCTGAATTCTTCAAAGCTTTATTTGATCTGATTTGGAGGGACCTATTGTGGTGTAATATCCATGGCCTAAGATACCGTAAAAGCACTCGTAAAATGAGTGTTGTTGAATAATGAAATATTATTAATTCTTATATTCATATTACAAGAAGACTTTTTTGTAATTATTAATTCTTTTATTTAGACGAATTTATATTGTTCTATCCAAATAAATTATATTTCCAAGTTGGGATGGATTCACACGGTGCTACTCTAGTAGTTGGGATGCATTCACACGTTGTTTTATTTAGTAGTTTAAGGAAATTATCATTTCCACAAGTCAAAAGTAGTGGAAATTATGTTTATAAGATGTATAGCAAAAGAAATGCTCTTGACGTGTTTATAAAATGTAGTGAAATGAACTCGAAGTGGGGACGGTTGGATACCAATGTTTTCATGTATGACAGATGTAATTCAATATGGCATGGAAGAGTAGGGAGTGTGACTGACGGAGACTTGATTGGAAAAAGGCATGTCCGAGACACCCCAATCTTCCTGGCAAGTAGACGATGTCACTTTCGCTCTTTTCTTCTCCCCTTATTTGAAAGGGTAGCGTTGTCGCACGACCGTGCAAGAAACTTCAACAACCTCATCGTTTCTTGGTGTTGGAATTTTAAGGTGATTTCAAACACAAAAGATCAGAGAACAATTCTCTGATATTATGATGGAATTTTCTGCTAAATTCCTTAACAAACAGACAACACAAAACTGCTCTGTTTTTGCACAGAAAACTGAAAATTTCGTTTTCTGGACTTGGTGTTGCAGCAACAGGGATCGGTGTTGTAGCAACGCTGATCGTGGTGTTGCAGCAACAGGAAAAATACTCTGTTTTTGTTAACACAGAAAAACAAAAAACCGTTTTTGACGCTAAGTCACTTTAAGAAAATTGACGCTTTGTGTAACAGCAACTAAAGCAAGGGGCGTCAAATCACTAATAAATTTACAGAGTGAAAACAAAGTGTTTTTGACACTTGGTGTAACAGCCACTGAAAATCAGCAAAACAGTAAACTTGTATTTATAAACTGTAAACAAAAACTGATACAGAAAACTTAGCTGTTATAAGAGGAACGCTTCAGTTCCAGAAATCGATTTTCTCTAACTCAGAAAATCGCAGGTTCAGCACTACTGTGCATTTACAGAAGATACTTTATTCATTCTTCTAACCTTCACTGTTTCTCTCAGAGTACAAAAAACAGAACTGTTGTTCTAAATCACAGAAAACAGAACTGTTGTTCTTTTCTGCTTACGCTTCCTCTCTTGCACTTCTTCTCATTAGAAAACAGGACTGCTGTGCGTTACATTTATAGGAAAATAAAAATCTGACTAAACAATAAAATAATCAAAATATCTGCTGATGTTTATCTTTGTATTTATTGCAGAAGAGGCAGTGATGACTTTTCAGCAAAAAATAAGACGGCTGTCTGCAGGGGATTTAATTCTGAATTTAAAGTTCAAAATATCAGTGGACTTTTGCGGCACCGAACAATCTGAAATTAATTGTTGAAGATCAGATTCTGTTCAGTATTTATGTGATGCAGTTGGAATTAAATTCCAACACTCCCCCTTAATTTCAACTGCTGCATACCCAGGCATTTCCTGAAATGATCAAAACCTTTCTTTGGAAATGGTTTTGTCAAGATGTCAGCTAGCTGATCCTCTGTTCTGCAGTGCTGC